>CM042195.1:27322584-27336347 GCA_023539305.1 Ilex asprella
ACCGTTTCGGTCGAAACGTCACTGTGTCGGACCGTTTCGGTCGAAACACGTCGAAACAGGTCGAAACACGTCGAAACACCTGTGCTACCTTTTGTTTTTTTTTTATTATATAAGTAATCAACAATCATATTTAATATCCCACTGCATTATAATTTTTTACTTTTAACTATACATAACTACAACTAATTTAATGTGATACTTTTATTATTTTTTTTCCTTTTTATAATTATTCTTTTATGTTATTATTATTTGTTAAATTTACATATTAAATAATTGCAAGTCATTTTATTAATTACAACTTATTTGTTAAATATCTAGAATTAAGTATTTATGTGTTTTAATCATTGTATACACAATGATTTTAATATTAATGACATAATATCATTTATTAATTTGAAGACACAATTTAAATTAATAAATTAGTATTATAATAATATGTTGCACGTAGTTATTATTAATTAGTAAATTAGTATTATAATAAAATTATATTATTAATTGGATAGTATTCTAATTTAAATGATTTTCGCCTCATGTTAAACATTTTTTCCCTCCAATTTAAATTTATTCTTATATAAATGAATATTAAAAGAATAAATATGTTAAATTAATCAATTATTTAGCTTATCTTTATAATAAATGGATTGTATTTGTATTTTTACATGTTTCCACGTGTTTTCATATTTTTTCTGTGTTTCCATTGCGTTTCCGAAACGTTTCCGAAACGTTTCCGTTTTTGAACTGACCGAAACGGTACTTCGAAACGATATTTTGATCCTTGCTTGAGAATACATCTTTCCTATGCTTTGAACTGTGCAAACGGTATGGAATCTGTGTATAATTTCTGAAAACTCATAGTGGTAATTTGATGCTTTGCAGCTTTGGAGCCATGCAAACTTATTTGAATCTGTATTTAATTTGTGAAAACCTGTAGTTGCAAAAGAAGGGGATATTAATGGGTTTGTTCTTTTATTTTCTTTGAGAGTTTAAAATGGAAAGTTCTGATATCTTACTAGTGATTTCTATGTTGCAGAAAAAGGGGGGGAAATCCTCTAGTCACCTTCTAATCTAGTTGGATTGAAGCTAGGATTACACTTGTAGCTAAGGGAAAGGGAGCAGGAAATTTAATTTACTGGAATGTATTATGTGCGGATATTTTTTTATCTGAAGTCAGCAATGCCACCGCATGCCCACATTTTCACCTATGCATCTGAGAAACATTGAGTCAGATAAGGAAAAAGATACATTTAGAGCTGTAACTTTTATGATTGTGGAGAATGGACACCCATTATTGATCTTATTTTTGGTTGATTTATGCTCTCTTCTCGTTGATTATTAGAGTCACCGGCTCCATATTCCAGGCACCAAGTATCAAAGAGCGATCATAATTTCATAATTACGGATGACCCATGGTATGCCAATTTTTCATAAAAAGAATGCAAGTAAAATGGCATTTATTCTCAAGGATCTCTTGTCTTACATGATACCAGGTGTCCTACAGTTCGAAGAACTTTTGATGTTGGAGATGTAACCAACCAACCAGCATGGTCATGCTTTGTAACAGAAGATGCACAAGAAAGTATGAGGTCGCTGAGGTTTGCGTTCTTATCTAATCTTGTTGATGGGCGTTTTATTTGTCATTTGCTGTTCGTCATCTAAGTTGTTTTTATCTGTCTTGTGACTTTCTGTGAACTTTTGACAGTGAAGAGTCATGCTCGTCCAGTGCAGGTTATATATTGATGACATTAGATGATCATTCTAGTTTAATAGCCCTTTAAAGTTCTAATGAATATCCACTTTTCATTAATTCAGTGAGGAGTGAGGCAACCAGAAATCCCCTAGCAAACTTGGTAAGTAAATGTGGTGGGAAGAGTATATATGCCAAAGAAACACAAAGCAAAAAGAGGGACATTCTCCAGCAAGGGGAGAATATGGGTGGACAAGGAACGTTTACAAGCTTGGCTAATACTTCAAGTTTGGCTCCAGCTCATTACTCTGCCTCTACTTTCCAGACTAAGTCAGGTTCAGATGACGGTTGGTTGTTTGAAGGGTATGCATCTGGTTCAGGGGTCCAACATAGTGCATCTTCAGCTTCTCAGTTCGCCACTGAAGATATTTTTGATGAATATCCAGTCCCCAAATTTCATGTCGATGCCACAGCATCTTTTGAGAAAAGCAAACATGCTGCTCCTGCTAAATATTCACCCTGCAACAGCATTTTTCCTGGAAAGCTTGCGTTCCGCCAATCTCATAAGAACACTTCTTTTCCAAACACTAGGTCTGGGTTAAGCAAGCCAAAATTACTGCCAGACTTCAATATGGAATGCATATCTCAGGATTCATTTCATGTCCTTGGTGGTTCGGGAGAAATGGAGTTTCCCAAGATAACTGTTCAAGGAAGTGTTTGCAAAGTTGGTGCAAAGACGTCAGAAATCCTGCCAACAGATGGTGGAAAATTTGAGCGAAAGGATGATGATGTTTGCAATTGGAGCCACAGCTTGTCCTCAGAAGCTGGAAAGGCAATGGATGCCTCAGATTCTGTTAATAACTGCAGTCGTTCCAAGGAACCAAAAGATGATACTCCAGAAATGGAGACCCTAAAAGCAACTTGTTCTCCTGAAAATGCGGAAGAAACATCATCATCTGTGGACATCCTTGATTAATCTGATGGTAGCATTGATGAGAAGAAGTAAGACAATTTGAATTTGTGTTGTTCTGCACTTCTTCTTACTTGCTGTAGTCTACTCAAGACCTTCATCACAAGACTTCCATTACATTTGTGAATTTCAGATATAGGAAAGATACCCAAGCTTCTGTTTCATGTCAAAATGGGTGTAAAGGTAGATTCCTTACTATTTTCTTGGTCCTTTTTTCTTGATCTGTTCTTTATCTTGCATTTGTTATTTCTCAGAAAGGTTGGAATCCACATCAGTTGAGTTTTTCATGGAAGGTCTACCTGTATACATTTTTGCAGATATGGAAATAGAAGAGTCTGGACCTATAGAAGGACGGGTTGGAAGTAAAGGAGAAAAGAATAGTGGTGACCCATCTTGCCAGGTGATGATGCTTGAAAGCTATGTTTTGCAACTTCTATGTGTGCAAGTACTGAAGGAAGCATCTGCACAGGGCATTGCCAAGAAGGTATGACAGTTCTTCACATTTGGGACATAAAGGATCTAATTGAAATAGAGAATGAACTAAAAGCAAAAGTTATCTTTGGCTTATTTCAAATGGCTTTTGTGCCCTACCACATTCTAACAAGTTATAGAGATGTCTTTTATATGGCAACAAACTTGGCAATTACAGAGGCATGAAATTCCTCAGCCTGTCAAGATATTGATTGCACAGTATGGTTTAGTATGCGTTCACATTTCAGAATTGCATATTGATAGTGAGATCAAATGCCACACACATATAATTGTCTCCAACAAGCAAAGAGATCAATAAAAGTAAACTAAAGCACGATTCACAACATCTTGAATACAAGATATTTCTTCTATAGGTACTAGTTGATATACGCGTACGTTGCACGACAACTATTTTAACATAATTTTTGTGAATAAATCAAAAATTATTCGTCATCCTTTCAACTATCCACAACTATGATATGAAACTTCATAAGCAAGATGTGTTGGTACACATATATTTGAGTCCCTTTGTGTGCATTAAGAGAGAAGAATTATGGAGTTACATTAATGAATTTGCAATTTAAACTTCTATCAATAAGAACAATAAACTTAAACACCAAATGAACGCTAATCAACTAAAAAAAGAAGCACTCTTGACATCAGACACACTAAAATTAAATATTTAAACAATAAACATACAGAGCTATATACTGAAATCTATCATAAAAAAACTCATGTTTTGAACTTCTATTGAATAGAGAACTCACTACTTTCTCATATAGGGGAGAGATGACTCTCTTTCTAGTTACTCTGACAAAGATAATTTAGTAGAAATAGAAAAATATGGGGTATGTTATTATGTCATAAAAAATATTAATAAAGTTAATGTTAATGTAGTTATTAAAGGATAAATTATGTGTCTTCACTTCTCTATGACTTTTAATTAGTTTCTTGCTGTGTATGTGTATATGGACATGAATTATACTTTTTGTTTCTATTTTTATTGTTATTTGTAAATCAAAATATGCATGTTCAATTTTTCACTTTATTTAGGAATATTGTTTGCCACTATTTCAATTTCTGTAGGAAATAGATTGATATGCCACGAAAACTTCGGTTCTTCATGATTAAAGTAGTACTTTAGTTTTGAGTACGAAATAACCAACAAACTCATGAAGAATATCACACTATGAGCACTGATTGCTTTCAAGAATTGGGTTGGACTGAATGCATGATGAACATCACTTTTGCCAATTATCTTTTTTTTTTTTGTTTAGGCTTCTGTTACGTAGGACTAAAGGGTTTATTTGTTGCTTGACAAAAATTTGTAATGGAAGTTGAATATGAGACATTGAAAAATTACACGTCTAAATGTGTGAAGGTTACAAGTAGTTGAGACTTTCAACCTATATTTGGTTTTGATTTTGGTTTGAGGATAAGGTTCAAGGATGAAAAATAACTGACAAGTTTGAAGAAATAGAATTACGTGGTAATTTTTACAATAGATTTTTTGTTCACTTGATTTTAAAATAGAAAGTATCACTCCTGCACCTTGTTAAGGTCTGTTGAGTAGTTGACATTTTGTTGCAAAATATATAATAAAAAATATAAGTTTTTTTTTTATCATGTTTAGTAAGAATAAATGTTAATTTGTAGTTCAGAGGAAACCAACTTGATGTAATTTTTTAGCCCTGCAATTTACTCATCTTTTCCCCCAAGTTAAAAAGGGCATAAATTATAAGAAATTTTTCGAAATGCTAAATTTGGTATTCAAGAATGATAGTTTCGTGGGTTTTTGTTTGTAAATTTTTATTATGAGAACTTGCTAGGTATTGGTTGTATCATGCCACAAGTGGAATATTTACGTCCTTAGTATATATATCTACATGTAACACGAGACAGTATCTCAGTTTTCAACAATTGTAGCAAGCTATAAACCTTTACCTAACATAGTAACATAGTAAGATGTATACAGTCTTACACACAAAAGCCTTTGGCATGCCATAGTTCAAATAATGGGGGAGTATTATATTATTGAACTTTTTTATTACATATTCTACTTATATTCATACTCTCTAAAAGTCAAATGAGGATATTTGCATACAATTAAAGAGAAACTACAATTGTGCACTAGGGGTACAAATTAAAGCATAAGTGAAGTATATATATCAGTGTTACATACCTTCTAATTGTAATGTTTATGAAATTGGGCCAAAACAAAAAAACAAAAAAATTTGTTGTCATTATACCACTTATCGGTCAAAGACGAAAGCCTTTGGCATGCCACAGTTCAAATACTAGGGAAATATTATATTATTGAATTTTTTTATTATATCTTCTATTTATTTTCATACTTTACAAAAGACAAACGAGGACATTTGTTTACCATTAAAGAGAAATTGCAATTGTGTACCAGGGCCACAAATTAAAGCATAAGTAAAGTGTATATACCAATGTTAAATACCTCGTAACTGTAATGTTCATGAAGTTGGGCCAAAGCAAGAAAACAAAAACTCTGATGTCATTATACCACTTATTGATCAAAAACACTAAAGATTAACATAAGCTTTCAGAATAAATATTACAATTTAAAGATGTCTACAGGCACATTAAAATTTATTTTAACATGAAGTATAAAATTTGGTTTTTAGGTGTCTTAGACGTTTTAGAAAGTGATACAAACCATCTTGAGATGTAGCTAGCTTGATGTTGGACACTGTTTGGTGATTTAAGCAACGAGAAACCTATCTTGGACGTGAATTTTTTCTAGTAAACCCTAGGCATCTCGTCTGAAGTCACTAGATGGTGATGCTTTAGTTATCGTCTCATTTCACTAAACCGGTTATCTCTGTATTGCCTCGTAATCAAGTGATGAAAAAGTCCAGCAATAACCAGATGATCATATCATTTTGGAAAAGGACTAGAATGTGTTTGCAGAGAACGCATCTAGGCTCTTTCCATTGTCGTTGGAGAAAGAATAAGACATTCTCGCATAATGAGGATCGGTTAAATGCAAGAAAATAGGAGAATTCGTTGAAGGCGATTTGATGAAGAGTGATTTGGTGGAGTTGATTTGGTTTTCATCTCATCAGCAAAGATAGTGAGTTTTGTATTTGCCAAAGGCTGATTTACATAAAAAATGAGTACACATAAAAAAAAACACTGCCTACCCTACCTATTATAGGAGAGGATATATCAAGTTCTTTGAATTGGTTATGTATATAATGAAAATTACGTAGACCAATGGTTATTAGCTAGGTAAGTTTTTAAAATTGTTAAAATTTGTATTTCCAATATCATAACCGACATTAAAGAGCATTTGAAAAGTGAACCAATACCTACCTTGAAAAGTATGACAAATGATATAGTGACTACAATATAATATTTATTCACATAATTTATTGTGCTGCAAATCAATTATAGTAGGAAGACTAGCGGTTAACAAGGAAGTAAGTATAAATACAAATGTTGATATTGGATAATTAAATATATAGGTGTCTTTAATATTTTTCATAGGGATATAATAGTAAACCAGCCTCATATTAGTAGTATTCATAGATATAAATATTTTTCTGAACATAAAGAAGGATGAGTTGATGAAGCGTTTAATGCTGTCAATCACTTTATCAACACATTGCTAGTCACTTAGTCTTCATTCTTTCTCTCTATGTTTTTCCGACATGTTCTCTCTAGAGTATGCTCCATTTACGTTTTCATTCAAAGCCTTCCATTGCAAGGTTGGCTGAATCGTGGCTTCATGCGACATCTCAGTTTCTTAACATCTGATTATTTTCACGGCTTTAGCATGAACTCTTGGAACTCCTTATTCCAAGAACCTATTTGCGTGAAAAAATTGAAAAGAACATAAATTATTGTTGATCACCATCACCATGACATATCCCCAACTAAGCACAAAACACATTAAATAAATAAATAAATGAATGAATAAGATCCGTAGACCAATGAATTCTGCTCATCACGTTAGGATTCTGGTAATTCTAAGCAATACATGGAACAAATTTTGAGTGCTAGAGCACTTGCATTAGTACCTCCTACCCTCTTTGGACATAAGTTTTTTTTTTTTTTCCACTCTTAAAAGACTCTTTCTCTCATGTTTGATGAGGACCTGGAGTTTGGTCGTATCAACTGTAGTTGGCTTACCCAGATTTTTATAATCTGCTGGCAACAAAAAGGGGCACCAAGAACACATTTGGCATGATTCGTGACTTTAATTGTAGAGTGCCGACTTCAAGAAATTAATAAGAACGAGGGAGAGCACTTATTGTGAAGTTTAAATTATCCTTACAAATCCATGGATTTACAACAAACACTGGAAACATATGAAGATATTTGGTTCACAACCCAACTTTTGGAATACAAAAGTAAATCGAACTCAAAATATTCTTGGTTTTGCAACGATTGTGGAATGCTTCAGAATGTGCAAACTGAACTGCCCACCCTTTTCTGAAGTATCAATCTTTGACTGTCCTGGAGGAGGCAACAACTCAAAATTCTGCACCAGACGTCCCAAAGTGATGCCAAGAATAGGCAGAGCAAGAATAATTCCAGGGCAGCTCCTCCTACCGACCCCGAATGGAACGTACTTGAAGTCATTGCCGTTGGCCTCAACCTTAGACTCCTCTTCCAAGAATCTCTCTGGCCTGAACTCTTCTGGGTTCTTCCAGTGAGTCGGATTGTTGGCGAGCCACCAAGCATTGACCAAGATTTTGCTTTCAGCAGGGATGTCATATCCACCAAGTTTGGCGTCATGTAGGTTCATGTGAGGCACCAAAAGAGGAATTGCCATTCTGAGGCGAAGAGTCTCTTTGATCACAGCCTGAAGGTAGGGGAGTTTCTGGGTGTCAGGCTCGGTGATTTGGTGTCCAGGTCCAAGCACAGTGTCAAGCTCATGGCGCAGTTTCTTCTGGATTTCAGGGTGGTTAACAAGTTCTGCAACGCCCCATTCGATAGACCATAGTGTTGTTTCGATAGCTGTTTCATCACAAACATATTAGCGTTCTAGTTTAATCCCTCGTAGAACATTTGCTCATAAAAATTCAAAAGAATGAGAGTTCCTAGATTAAGTTGCAAACTCAAGTCCAAATGACACGTGGTCGAGATTATTATCAGTGAAAAATAAAAATAAAATCAAAGGTAAGAAAATCTAATGTGGGTGGTTTCCGACGTAGGTAGGTTAATGTAGAGAAGTCGCAACATTCAAATAATGGGTTGGCATTGGTCACAGGTTGGTTGGAATGGTAGGGCCAAGGACTTGATGGCCTACCATTAATTGAACAGTATAAACGTATACGTAGCATCTTATAAAATGGAGGGAGCATTGAAAACGATCCAAACATCAAAAAATTCGAAAAGGGTTATAAAAAAAAAACCTATCATATTGTAACTTGTCAAACTACCCCACCATTTTCCTATACTTGTGAAAACCTCCAACCAAGAAGCTTTGACAATTCTCCAAATCTATTTTACTTTAATTGCAATATCTTTTAGGCAATTCTTCAAGCTGAGTGAAGCCTTCGATAAATGCAATGCTAAATAGAATATCAAACAGAGCTGGACCCTTGGATCAATAGTTCTCGTGCATCCAAAATTTTCTACTCATTTGGGATGTTGTCTACATGTGTCCTATGCTAATGCATTCAACTACCAAAGGCTCATCCAACACAATGACATCTGCCACTAGCATTTAATGAAAACGATAGGGTTAAGACAGTGTCTGCAATTGACTCAATCGCAAAGGGATAAGATTCATCTGCAAATCGCATTATTTACTGCTGTTCAAAGTATGGTGAGCTGTTTTGACTATCTAGAGGCTGGTTGGTGCACATGCATCATCGAAGTTTTATTAGTAAAATATTATTCTTCTTTGATTTTTCTTTGCTTATTTCCATTAAAATTATTAGGTATTCCATGACAATTTATTAGGCAGTTATTTTATAGAAGAGCAATGCTACATGGACTTAAAAAGTAGACTTAAAAAATTGACTTGATAATCCTAACCATTGATTTCACTGTAGATCCTAGCATTTATTGAGACTTACTACCTATTCAATGGTTGAGATTATTAAGTCAATTTTTTAAGTCTACTTTTTAAGTCCATCTAGCATTACTCTTTGTGGAAAGAAAGAGAAAAAAAAAAAACAGAGAAAAGGGCGGTGCAAAATGACCTGAAGATATCTTGAAAGGGCAACCCAAAGGATAGATCAAGTAGTAATAGACCAACTGTAAACCTAGACGTTCTAAATTTGAATCTATACAACTCCTTAGATGTTCTAATCCCAGACACTCCGGACTGTTGAACCAAAAACAAACTTTGAAAGAGGGTAAAAGACCAACATGAGACACAACAGTTGAAAGGCTAGAAATCTTAAATTAGGAATACCAAATTAGTAGGACCCTTGGATCAATGACTCTTGTTAATAATTTTTTCAATGGGACCTACTTATCCAATGATTTCAGATCATTGAGATATCATTTTAATTATTACTAAATTTTAGATACAAAATATTTCCCACCTAATCTCTATACTAACAGATAAATATTAGAAGATTTTTTTTCTTTTTTTGAACAGTACATTTATTAGAAGTTAATGCCCATATTTTCGCAAATAAAATTATAAATACCAACAAAATCAGTAAAATAAAGATGAGGCAGTGTATCTAGAAAGTAAGTAAGAAGAAGCAATACCGGCAACGTTAATGTTCTCAACAATATAAAGAACGTTGTCCTCGTTGATCTCTCCCTTCTGTTGGGCTTCAAGAATATGATCCATGGCGCATTTTAGACCATCCTTATCCGTCGCCTTCGTGCTTCCTAGCTTCCTGCAATAATTCAAATAGTAAATATTATAAAATTTAATACATTATTTACGAATTACAAAATTTTGGAAAATAATTGTCGTTTGTAACTATTTATCAGCCCGAATATAATCATTAGATCTTTAAATTTAAAGGATAGTAAAATTTCATCATTAAAAGTTTAAGAATAGATTTGAGTTTCTCTTAATTTAAGGAAAAAAATGGGTTTCTTTAATTTTTTTTATTTATATTTAAATTAAAATTTATAAAAGAGTAAGTATGAGAGATGCTCTTAATTCTACTTCTATAACCCGGGTTTATAATTAAAATTAAAAATCACATATGAAATTCATCCAAAAACTCAAAGAGTAATACTATTTGATCCTAAAAATTTGATCTAATTTATTGACATAATGATATACTAAAGTGATTTCAGTGAAACTATTAGATCAATACCAAATTTCAATGTTTGATGAAATTCACTGTCAATGCAAAAATTATAGTAAATTAGATCAATAAATTAAGTTTCAATAACATTATTCAAACTCAAAAGTGTCCAAAATTATCCTAGGCGCATAGTAAACTCCTCCAAATAAAAATCAACCACTAAATTACACGAAGAGAGTGAAAATGAAAAGGCGAAGAGAGTGAAAATGAAAAGGAAAAAGTATACGACTTAATTTAATATCATCATTGAATCAATTATAAATTTCAATATCAGATAAAACTCACGATTGATTAATTAATTCAACGACTATAATTAATGAGCTAATTAAGTTCCTATCAAATTTCTGATTTAATTAATTACAACTATTAAATTAATGAGCAATACTATGTAACTCAAATTTGTAACTTAAAATAGAGAGATATCGTTGGATTAGTGGGCCTCATTTAAAAAAATTGATAGAACCCACTCATCTAATACCGACTTCATTTGAGATATTGACTTCATTTGAGATATAAATTTAAATTATAAATTTTAATTACATAATATTTTCCTAAATTAAAAATAGGTTGTATCTTACTTCGGAAGTCACAACTAATCTAAAACGATCCAAATAAATGAGGTCTCAAATATGTTATTATAATAAATTAAGTCCCTCAAATTTAAAGTTTGAATGATCAAAAAGGGTTCATATATTTACCCAAAAAAAAAAAAAGAAAGGCAATAAGGGGAAAAGAAAACTCACTTTCTCTCTTCAACGAAAGAGTCCTTGTACAACTGCAACCTTCTCTCCTTCACTTCCTTGCAGATCCTCAAATACCCTCTCAAGAAAGGCCTCAAAATGGGAATAAAATCACCATAGTTGTACTCAAAGCTCTGACCCAACCTACTTCTCTCTCCATTTAAGGCCTTAAGCTTCACAAACAACGGATCATCCTCACTCTCGAATCTCCGATCAAACATAATCCTATACATATTGTTATACATCATAAGTTGCAATCTCCTCCTCAAAACAATCCCATTCTTCGCCGCTTCTGGGTTGTTCTTCACATCCTCCACCACACGCGCCGCCTCTTCCTCCCACCCTGGCCTATATTGCTGGACAACCTTGTTGGTGAAAAAGGGTACAGTCATAATCCTCCTCATCTTCCTCCAATGTTCGCCGTAGACGGTGAACACCATGTCTTGACCTTTTCCGGTGAAGATATCGAACACCACGTTTCGGGTTCTTGACCCGAATTCCACCCCCTGGGTGTGAAGAACGTCTTTGGCAAGGTCTGGAGATGAGACCACAACGACGTTTCGTTGACCCATTCGGAGTAACAAGATTTCCCCGAATTTTTTTGCCAAATCGGAGAGGTTTCGGTGGTTCAAGTCATCGCCGACTTGAAGCCAGTTTCCGAATACGGGTACTGGGATGGGTCCAGGAGGGAGTTTGAAGCGTTTGCCTCGAAGCTTAGAGACAACAATGGCGATTATAATGGCGAAGAATAAAGCTAAAAGGGTCTTCTCTAGGAAGAGAAGATCCATGGCGGAGGTGAGGGAAAATGGCGGCTGAGGGATGGCTAGAGAAGCGACCTGAGGTGGGTGTTGCTGGGAATCACTGGTAATTGAGTGTGGCTTTATAGAATGGGGACGGTGATGGTGTAACGGCAGAAGAATTGGGCCCCGCCCGGCGGGGTGTTAGGTGGAGTGTGTGGAGTGGGTGAATTGACGGCGTTAGATTTAACGGTGAATTTTTACGTTTTGTATAAGGAAAAACGGGTGTGAGGAGGGGTTAGGTAAGACGAGGGGTTGGTGAGGCAAGAGCCAAGATGTCAAACTTGATTGGTTGATTACCATCGAGTGTTTGATTAAAAGAGTACCACCCAAATAATAAAATCCAAAAAAATAAAATATAAATAGAGTGTTTCATTCTCATTCATGCTTTGTGGATTTATTGGTTTATTTGTATCTAATTGGTAATAATAAATTTTTGAGTTTTTATCTGAAATTTTTTTCATAAAATATTATTTAAGTTCAACTTATTTAAAACATGAGTCGAATTCGAGGTAATTCAACCAGAATAACTTGACCCGATTATCAATAATGGCCAAAGAACGTTGGAAAATGAACAACATTTTATAGTTGGACTTGGTCCCATCAATTGGAAACAACTTGATTGTCGTTCATACCCATATAACCTGTATGTCAAGATCTACCACTAAGCAATTTCTTGTTTTTGGAAAGAGAAAAAAAAACACGTATGATGGATTAAACAACAGTCCTTGATATAAGTATAAAGTATACTTCGGCTATTATGTTTTTGGAACCTACAATCCAGTTTGTGGGATAATTTGTTGAGCAGTCTTATATATTTTAAATTTATATTTCAAATATGCATTCTAAATCAATGAGAATTATTAGATGAGTGGGTCCTATCAATTTTTTTCATTAGGACCCACTCATTCAATGGTTCCCATTAATTTGGGATGCACATTCGAAATATAAATTTGGGATACAAAATATTATTCTAATTTGTTATAGTTTGTGGGATAACGGTCCCCACCCTACCCTTCTAATTGCCTCAATTATTACTGCCAATCTCTCCGCCTTCTTAGACCTCTACGCCGCTAGAAAATGTTTAGGAAAATAGTGATATTACGTCAATTTTATTATATGGTATGAGATTCAACTTACTCATTTAATCGGTAATATTGTATAACAATGTCAACAGGACGTCACTATTACATTGAATATTTACTCCTATAACACCCCCATCACCCTCTGTGGTGGGCTGCCCCCTCTCTACCTTGCCCTACTAACAAAACCATCAATGAACCCCTCTCCCCCACCAAACACTTTTTTTTGGTCTCTCTCTCTCTCTCAATCTCTCTCTCATGTAAAATATTTTATCACATATACAATTAAGTCTGAATATAATTATTATTTTTTGAATTAGAGTTTGGATGACATTAGTCTAGGATTTAATTGTTACTTTGCTTCAAATAAATCTCAATGGTGGGCTACAATTTCTACAAGTTGGAATGACATAACACAATTATCGTTTATCTCAGGGGTAGTATATATAATTTTCTAAAAAAAAAACATTGTGATTCATTTGTAAATCATGTTCCACTTTAGTTATTGGTCCGACCAGGAATAGTGCCTAAACGTGACATAATTTTTTTATAATTATTTTCTTGGGCCGGAGGGATTAGGTAACGTGCCTTGTTAGCGTGAATCTAGTAAGACTTTGCTTGATTGGGTTCAGATCATTTTCCACTCAAACCTTTGTGCACTTTTATCTAATGTACATTGAATGTTGTAATGCTGACATTAAGAAACATAAAAAAATAAATGCACAATACAACATATCACATAGTAATTTTTTTTCTT
>CM042195.1:27348933-27365339 GCA_023539305.1 Ilex asprella
CACACACACACACACACACACACATATATATATATATATATATTTATATAAATGCCTCAAAAAAAAAAAAACAAATATTAACATAACCTATTGAAATTTACAATCTTTAAGTAATAAATAAAATTTTACTCATTTATAATACTCATGAATTTATCACATCTACTGCCACTCAATCCAAGTACAAAATATAATTATAAACTCAATCACCATTTTTTCAATCCACTCTATCCCTATGTAATAAATATCTCAAGAAAAAAGAAAAAAAAACTAACAGAACACAATTAAATCCATAACCTTTAAGCGATAAATAAAATTAACTAAATCTTGTTCACTTATAAAACTTATGAATTTATCACAGTTATCACCATTCAACCCCGAATGACACAATAAAATTATAAATTTAATTACCAAATGTCAAATCCCTCACATATAAATATACACAAAAACATACTCTTACACATTTATTTTTTGACTATTAATAATCTTTTCTAACTAACAACTGTTTTTATTAGAAATATAATAATTCAAGTTTTTAAGATAAAAAAATAATAAATTAATATCTAATTAAAAATAGGTTAAAAAATACTAACTTTTCTTGAGTTTTGACAATATTATATAGACACCCTCTGATATTTTATAAATAACACGGAGATCCCTAAAGTTTAAAATTTATTGCACAAAGACTCCTTTCTGTTTCCATTCTTTCAATGTTGCTAATATAAAGTGATGATTTCGTCCCAAAAAAAATTAAAAATTTAATAAAATGAAATAAGATTTGATTTAGTACCCAAAAAATTGATATAATTTAGTACCTCAAAAAATTGATTAAATGAATTTTAATATTAATTTGATAATAATAAAAAATTAATTTGATATTAATTCGACAAAGTTAAATATAAATTAGACAAAATTAAATGTCAATTTTTGATAAATATATATATTAATTTACAATTTAAGGTTTATTTCATGTTGAATATTATTTGGTGTTGATTAAACCAACATGAAATTGACCTTAATTTTTTTTTGTTGTATATAAACTTAAAAATTTGTATTTTAACCCAAAAAATTTAAATACAAAATTTTTTATAACATAACGTCTTTCCTCTTACTATATCATTTGATAAATTTTCTTTTGATCAAAATTCGACCACACATACTTAAACCAAAGCAATTGTTTACCCACATTTTTTTTTAAAATAATTGTTCACTTCTACTTGCTAAATTCAAAATTTCTAGTTCACATGAAAATACGTGAAAGTAAGTTAAAAAGTTGACCAAAAATTTTGAAAAATTAATAGTTCAAAAAAAATTTAAAAAATTAGTACCAAAATTATAACAAATAGAGCAAATATTAAAAAAAAATCTACAAAAAAATCTATATAAAATTCATTGTCAATGAGAATTTTAGAGGAATTTAGGTCCAGAATCAAGTAAAACCTAATTTCAGGCAAAGATGTGAAACTCCGATAAAAAAGTCATCAAATCGTGAACAATGTGTGCTATTTTTTTATATTAAATTTTATTTATAAATTAAGAAGCAAGTGACAAAATACATGTTGCTAGATATATAAGAAACTTTGAATTAATTTTATAGAATAAATAATTATATAACATGCAGTTTCATATATTTTGTAGAGTATATAATAAAAAATAGCATTGGGAAACAAAAAAAATAAGATAATAATATGAGTGAGAGAGTATAAGATAGATATAGAGAGAGTTAGATAAGAAATAGGAGTCTTAAAAACATTTGACATGAAAACCGTTAAATCAATAATCTAGAGTGATCTGAGCCGCGAAAAATAATAGATAAAAAAATTTAACTACTTTATTATATATATATGTGTGTGTGTGTGTGAGAGAGAGAGAGAGAGAGCGAGAGAGAGAGAGAGAGAGAGTCATAACTTATATATTTATACTACTTAAAAAAGTGGGGATACATGAAATATATTTTTTTTTTCACTTTTGCCCCCTAAAACTACAACTAAGCCATCCTTATCCTTCAAAGTTAATGCCACACTAATTTTATTTTTCTCTTTTATCCTCAAACAATTATATCATATTTTCTAATTTAACTCTTACATCCTTCCTATTTTAAGAATAAATGAATAAATCTATATCTATATATATTATATATATCTACATCTATAATATATATGTATATATATACACACTACTTCTATCTATCTATACCACTTATAAAAGTGGCTTAAAGTGAAAAACTTTTAATTTCCTTGTTTATTGATATTCTTGTTAAATCTTATATCTTCTGAAAACAAATATTCCATTTGAATTTCCTGTAACACTTAGTCAAAGCTTGAATATTTCATATTCTCCCTGAATTAACACTCATAACTGCTGCTTATTCATACCGAATAAGCCAACCCTTCATCTCCAAAATATCAGTTAATTATTAAACCTCAATAACTGTTACTTATTCATACCGAATAGGTCAACCCTTCATCTCCCTGCATAAATTAACAATGCTAATTGGGTGCATCAATTCAAAATTTAGATTTTATCTTTTGGTTTTTCATAAACAAAAGCCATTATTATCTTTCTCTCCCCCTCCTGGAAAATTTATATACCAGACAATTATCTCTCTTCTCATTGTCTGCCATGGTCGCTGTGCAGTAATATCTAGAGTCTTTCCCTCTCTGTCTCTCAATAGTTACCCATCACAGGTAATGTTCGTTGAATTCAATTCTCAAGTGTGTGCTATATTCACGTGGATGTGAGTTGGACTTCTTGATTCTGTTTGAAATGTTGCAAGACTGTTTTGTAGGTTTGGGTGTGCTCTACATCAATGGGGTTTTTCAAATCCTATTATGTCATCTGAATGCAAGATTTGTGTTCCGGATCGTGATGCATACGTGATAAAGATTTTCAGACTTTTCTTCCTTGGTATGCAAACAAAAATTCAAAGAGAGTGTTCATGTATTTGAATTTCAACTTATTTTAGACATTTATATTCATTTTTTAATCTAACAAATTTTTTTTTATGGTAAGGAGATGGCATTAAATTGAGTAAATTTGAATTACTGATTTACCTCTTGAAAATTGTCATTTAGTTCAAATTATTGGGTGGAATCCTATGCATTTTACTTAGGTTTGTAGAGTAAAATGTGGCATTGGATTAGATTTGAGAATTGATATTAGCTTAGAAATCTTTTGACTTGAATTCTAAACATTTTTGTCAATCATGTAGGCCAGATATTTCTCGAATTTTAATGTGATGATAGGAAGTTTGGGTGAGAGTATGCTTGCATTTCTACCTCATTATTAATCAATCAGTTGAATGTTAAATTGCCAGAGATGAGGGCTTGCTAATCGTATCTTTTGATCTTTTGATGAGTTCCCATGGTTCATTTAACCATGATTTCTTTGGATTGTTCTATTTCGGTTAGTTTTTCTTTCAAACACATTTTTTGAGAGATAATCAGACTAATATCATTAAAACAATGTAGGTAATTACATTCCATAAAAGTTATCTATTTGAATTTTACACATTTAAGAATGACATTAGATTAGGAAGATGGAACATGGAAGGTAATGTATTCCAATTTCAATATTTTTTTTTCACATAATAAAAAACACATTTCATTTTTTGAAAACAATTCGCTATTAATTTTTACATTTGTAATCAATTGACATTACCTTTTTTTTTTACAGTGTCAACGTATGTATCTATGATGCTTTGACATTTCTATTCGATCTTTCTAGTACATATAGATAGAGAAAAGAGACTCTAATGTTGATCTAAGGTCGGAGAATATGGTGTAGATGCTATTCAATAAACCACAAGGGATGAACAAATGAGGGCTAACAAAATAGGAAAAAGAACAACAAATAAAAAGCAAAGGAATCGTGCTCATAGCAAAGCTAAGTACAAAGTTCATATAAAAAATTAAAAAGAGCCATGAGCTCTCACTTGTTATTAAACATTCGACTGCCATATAGGGTATACATTACAAGTCACTAATTTATCTATCTGGTAATAGGTACCTTCTCTCTCAGAATGTTTTTATAACAGGTTTGTTTGATTCACTACTTTTGTCTATTGGTTCTACTTCATTTTGTCAAGAAAGTATGTATTTATAGTTGGACTCTTCGATTTATTATTTGTGTGTATTGGTTTTTTTAATTAGATGCCAGTTTTGCATCTTTAGCTTTTAGAATTATTAAATTAACAAAATCATGACCTGCTTATGTACTCTCTTGGCATGCGGGATAACCTTGACCAACAAGATCGTAGTGTACGAAAATGATTAAAGACAGTAAATTTTGTATTAAGTTAATAACCAAACAACATATTAAAGAGTAAATTTTTTTAAAAGGGCCTCGTGATATTTAGAACACTGACTTAGGCTGAATTGAAGGAGAAATTGTGAAGGATATATGACGTGAAAGCTTTGAATGCCATCTTTGTGTTCAAGTGCAGTACCCATTTTGAAGGAGACAAATCAACTGGTTTTGGTTTGATTTATAATTCTATCCAAAAAAAATGAACCTAAATATAGGCTTATCATGATAATTTATTGACCTTTTCTGCCTGCCCTGTGAAATAAAAATTTTCAATATTGCCCACTTATTCTAGGATACATATTAGATATGTGATCCTAATTAATTATTTATGTGAAATCAAAATTTTTATAGATTAAAGTTGTATTGAAATTATCTTCGGCCAATTAACTATTAAGTCTAAGACAAAAAATCAAATAAACAGGTTTCACCATTTGTCCTTCACATTTTTGGATCTACATATTGAAGTTGTCACATGAATCTTCAAATTTTATCCATTTCTGCAACAAACAATCAATCTATCAATTACCCTGATTTTTAAGATAATGTACATTTATTATATTATGTTTTTTATTGTTGTGATTCATTTTTTATGAGCATAATGGGAAGAACAAAAATAAGGCATTCCACAGTTTGTATTTAAAGTAATATTTATTGCCTTTGTGTGTTTGTCTATTCATATACCTCATAATTTCTGGGCCGGTTGAAATCATTTATTTGAATACAAAATGTAGAGTTCATTTGGAGACAAAAAACAATGAAAAGTAATTATATATTTATGAGAACTTAGTTCTACTTTTATAAATATTAGTATTTTAAAATTATTGTATAATCTTGCCGTTGTGATAGTTCAATCTATTATGCTCAAAATGCAAGAATTGAACAAGGAGCTCAACTATTTATATTTGGTCAGACATCCTCAACACATTAGAGCCATCAATGTACGCATGTAGAATCAATTATATCTTTTGATGACAAACTTGAATACAAATGAAAACCTAGAATAATATTACAAGTTAAAATGATTCATGTGCAACGCAAGTGTGCACCAACTAGTGAATATAGATAGATAGAGAGAATTTTTTTTTTTAATATTAGTTAAACTCTTAAAATTTAGGAGTTTTTAAATTTAAATTTTACTTCACTTTTAAAGAGAAGAGATAATCTAGTAAAATTGACAAAAAATAAAATTCATAACAAATAAATTTCATAGGCGAATTTAAGTCAAAATAGGATATTACCACTACTATTGAGAATTAACTAAAACTCTTATTAATTAATTATTAATTAGTCGTAGTCCAAGTAGGATATTGTTTTATTAGAGTTAATTTAGTATTTAAATTAGTTATCTACTTGGAGAAGACGTTTGGTCATCTTGAGGTATGTTGACATAGCCTTATTTTGAGAAAACAAATTTATTGGAAAAAAAACCAAATATGTGAAAAATAGGAGGAGGAGACAAAGCAGATACATAAGGAAAAGATAATAAGGCAATCGATCATTTGTATTAGTTATCGTATCTAACAAAAAATATCCCATCCCTTCCTTGGGTTTCATTAAATTCATGCAGATGGATTAAAATTGACTTTTCAAATCGGGTTGGGATAAAATGCGAATGAGATTTCCGATATATTTTTTTACTTATCAAACGTGGGATATATAAGCTCCATATATATATTTTTATCGAATTCTACTAAAGTTATCAGACTCGCAATCCAAACATATCCCTTTGAATTTGTCACAAACATCATTACAAAAAAAAATGGATGCTAAAGTTTGAACTTACGATATAAGCTCCAACGAAGGCAGCGACTATCGATATGATATGATGGTCAGATATGATGATCAGATAAATTATAAAAAAATAAGGATTTGGTGGAGGTACTCGAAGCATATAGGTGGGTATAGACAAATCACCTCACTATGACATTGTTATATGTGTCATTATTTTAATTCAATGATAAAAGAAATGACATCAAAACCTCTTATGTGCTCATCCTTTTAATTTTTTTCAATTATTAATCAATTATCATAAATTCAAATAAAACTTTTATATATGTAAATGGATCTACCACCCAAACCCTAATATTTTTATAGGAAGAAATACATTGCAAAATTTGGGTTCAAGTGAGACTAATTCAATAATAAATCAATTTTTATGAATTTAACTCAATCTCCCCTTTTTTCTTTTTTTAGTCGGTCGCTATTCCGAAAAAAGAATGATGAGATTCGAACTTACAAGTTTAAAGTTCAACCGCAAAAATAATGAAAGTTAAACCAATCTTTGACCTCCGGGATCCCTATTTATAAGACTTTTAAATTAATAAATAATACCTTACCCAAAGGGGGTAGGGAAAAAAAAAAAGAAAAGGAATGAGACTAATTCAAGGTTCACCTACTACCAGGGATAGAGACGTGAATGTCTGGTGCACCTAACACACCAGACAAAGCACGACCAAGTCCAAAATGCCCTTAAGCTACCTGGCACTGCTATTGCTTTGAGTTATCAATTATACCACGTCACTACTTATGTCAACAAGTAACATATATGTCATCAGACATCAGCTGATGTACAACCCATTAAAATATAATTTGATTACATAATTATGTGGTTTTATAGGAATTATTGGATTAATATCAAGCTTCAATGTTTGATGGGGTCTACAATGAATCCAAAGATCGCAGCGAATTAGGTCAACAAATTATATTAGTAAATTAAGTCTCAATAACATTGCTCTTAAAATATATTTGAGGATGAAACCAATTTAACCTGGGGAAAAATTATATGGTCAAAGAACCATGGGCAACTTGTTAAATTATTGCTGATTGCAGACCCATTAGGCTTTTTAAAATTTTTTTTAATTATTTATTTCAGTGGCACTGCTTTTAGTTTATTATATCTTTAAGGACACCTTCCTTTATTTTTTGAATCTTCACAGAAACTCCCTATCAGATTAAAACTGTTCACTAGAATGCAATTTTATGAAATTGCCCATGATATATTTTAGAAAAAACTTCATTTACACGTCTTCTAGATATGCATATCTTTAATAAAAACCGTATGTTTTCTAAAAGAAAATTTATGTATTAAAATTTGGGCTGATTCAAATTCAATTCGAGCTAATTAAAATTCATTACATATTAAAATTTGAATCGATTAAAAATTATATTTTTTACATATTAGAATTTGAGGTGATTAAATTTCTATTCAAGACGATTAACTTGCATTGAATTTTAATTGGCCCGAATTTTGATACATAAAAAAATATAAATTTTAATATACTCAAATTTTAATACGTATGAATTTTAATCAATTTGAATCAAATTTTAATTGGAATGAATTTTAATAACTAAAAAATATAAATTTTAATTGCCTCAAAGCGAATTTTAATCAGTGTTAACAAATCAAGTAGAATTTAAATCAGCTCGAATTTTAATACATAAAAAATTAAAATTTAATCATCTCGAATCAAATTTTAATCAGTTCAAATTTTAATATGCAGAAAAATAAATTTTAATCCACTCCAATTTTAATCGAAATTTATATAGAAAGATTGTTTGATGTTTATATAGGGACAATTTTGATATTTTAGATGATTTCTTTTTGGTTAAAAATGGTGGTTTAATGATAGAAAATGTTAGTAATGTTTAAATATAAACTATAAGTAATGTTAGTGATTGTTAGATAATAAAAAATATGTACTTAAAGATATGATAAATTAGAATAAGTGTGACCGAAATTTTTCTTTTTTTTAGTGTTGGGAAATGAAGCACAAAGTTAGAACAGAACTTGTTGCATGTCGTAGTTTCGGAATAATTAAAGGAAATTGCTATTTATACCTAATTTAATAATTTTATTTTGTGATATGGTGGATCACAGTTATTGATTTGATAATGAATTCCAATTAATAGTGGAATTTACTGTCAATCTTGTGATATAGAATAATAAAATCACTAAATAAAATTTATATAACATTTCTCATAATTAAATGGACATCTTGGACTCGTTGGATATGTCGTGTTGTTGCCTAAATTGCGTTGCATGGATCTTGATCAAGATCACCCCACCTTATTAAATAACTTAGCTCGAATGTCTACAGACAGATGCTTAATCCATGCCATCCAAACTCTGCACTGGATTTTCTGTCTTCGTTACCCCTATTTGGGACTACTGACATACCTTCAAAACAAAGACAACCTCATCATGGTGATTTTTTTTATTCAAATTTAATTATGAATTTAAATTTGAATAAGGATTGAACAAATGTATGAATTTTGTCGATTACTCGTCTCAAATGTGGCATTTGCCATCCTCAATTCGATGAGTCCTACTCCTTGTTTCTATCTTTGTAAGGAGCTGTTTTACAAGTTACACTTACTATTAATTGAGCCGAATTATTTATGCTTGGCTTGAAAAATGACTTGACTTGAGTTCGATTTGAATTATAAATAAACTGTGCTTGAATAATTTTTTAGAAGGTTCGCCTTAGCTCATTGTCTAAAGAAGCCTAGTTTAAACAATATTTTAGACTCGTTTAAAAAAATAAGTTTGATATTCCCAGACCAAAGCTCAAGCTTGCAAAACTCAGATTGATTAACAGCACTAGTAACACCAAAGGTCGGGGAGCAGTGGCGCTTAAGCCATTTATTCATATTATATCATTTATAATTAAAGTCTGAAGAAGCGCCTGTAGCTCAGTGGATAGAGTGTCTGTTTCCTAAGCAGAAAGTCGTAGGTTCGACCCCTACCTGGCGCGTTTCTTGTTCTTTTTTTCCCCATCTACTACTGATTAGCCACATGAAGTATTAGATTTGATGTGTGTTGTATGTGCATACCTTAGTCCAAAAAAAAGTATTAGCCCATAAATTTGTGTGTTATAAGGAGTGAATATGCATGGTGTGAAGACACATTAGAGAGGACAATCCATGTATTTCAATCTCTCATCAGTCTCTCACCATTTCAACAAACAATTTTTCAGGCAGTTCATTTGAAAAAAAAAAAAGGCGATGGATACATATTTTGGTCCAAGTGCTGCACCTACAGAAACAAAAGGAACCAAGAGGCCAGAAAGGACACATACTGGGAAGAATAAATCCCCAAAACACTCCAATGAAGGTTTGGAAACAAATAAAGAAGATTGATGAACGCTCTAGAAGAGAAGAGGGCATTATTCGACATCACATGATAATTTAGGATGCCATAACCGTAAGTTGCTTGTACCCTGTAAATGCCTGTCGGAGCTTATGATACCTGACTAGTCCACATCTAAATTAGGCCTAGGCCTAGTTCGTAGATTGAGCCCAAATGATCAAAATTAGGCTAAGCTTAACTCATGATTTCCGTTCAGTCAAAATTCAAGAATGTAGAAAGAGTCAACGTATGAGGGGAAACAATTTTCGGGATAGCTATTACTTCAGGATATTGCTCATCTCCTATTGTAGCTATTATTCCTGATAAATTAGTAGTTTAATTCTCACGTTACTGTCTCAACTAGGATTCTGCACCTATAAGTTGTAAACCCCTTTACATATGGGGGTAGAACACACACACACACATCTCACATTGAGTGTACTCTTGCTCTCTCTCTCTCTCTCTCTCACTCACATTAATAGAGTTTTTTGACCACCGTTGTCGCTTCATTGGTTAGGTCACCTAGACCCAACCACCCAATTTTTATCTTTTATTATTAATTGTTTCATTAATTACTTTATATCACACACTCGACTGATTTGATCGTGCATAATTAATTTTGTACATTATCAGTTTGACGTCGTCTGTGAAAACGACTAAGTTTTTTGATACCTTTTATTTATCTCTGTTTTTCTCTTATATGACTATTACAACTAGGTCAATAAACCACTAAGCGGAAGATGACCCGCCACATCACGACGAGGTCCCTCCACCACGGGTAAACCCCGTCCCTAAATCCCAACAACTGTTGGCGATCATGCAATAGCTAGTTAACCAGAACCAACAGATACTCAAGCTAATGCCTGTTCAGAGTCGTTAGGGAGTTGCCTCCCGACATCAGGAAGGAGGTAGGGCGCCCCAGACGCCTCTTCTAGGGTGCCAATGGCCTTTTGCTACTCTGTTTCGTAGTCTTGCTCTCTTTTTCCATGCTGGCGACCATAAACGTTACACGAACAACCAACTCATTATATCTCCAACCACTGAGACGAAAAAATCAAGGAGGTACAAAAATAATTTGGTGACGCTTACAATGCTATGAAAGCGCGAGGGCCTAAAATGTTTGACTACCTTGTGAGGTGTACTGACACATCCTTTGTGCTTGATGTGGCCAACCACCCTCTCCCCTAAAATTCAAGATGCCCACCATTGAATCATTTGATGGATCCAAGAGCCACTAGACCACATCGACACCTACCAATCCTTGATGCAATTGCACAATATACTAGGCGAGATCACGTGTAGGGCTTTTCCTACCACTCTTAAGGGATCTGCTCACCAGTGGTTCGCCAAGCTCACCCCGGCTTCCATTGACTCCTTTTTTGAATTAAACAAGTCCTTCGTTTTACACTTCATTGGGGGACGCCAACATCAGACGTCTGCCACCCATCTGCTCATTATCAAGCAGGATTGGGATAAAAGATTAAGGAGTTACCTCCCTCATTTTAACAAGGAAGTCCTCAAGATTGAAGAACTAGATGACAAAGTTGTTGTGGTAGCCTTAACAGAAGGCCTGCACACATCCAATCTTATGTTTTTAGTCTTAAAGTGCCCGCCAAAGAACATGCTAGAATTACTGTCAAAAATCCAGAAATACATGAACATTGAGGAGGTCACCAAAGCCAGACGAGCTGAGTCCTCACGTACGGGGCAATACAAAAATTAGACACGTAAAAATTTTACTTTTTCACTAATTTGTCGTTGAAATTCAAATTCAGTGAAAAAAAAAATATTTTTTAGAGAAATTTGGTGCTCAAACCGCTGTGGGTATGATTCTGGTAAAATTTGAAAAAATATCCGGATTCAATTTTTTTTTTGCCTCAAACGAACAATTGAGCACAAAGTTATGTATGTTTAAAATTTTGCCACTTCTTCGTGTTGTTCTAATACTCCACCAACGCCCAACACCAACCATCAACTAGGTGCCCAGTGCCCTGTGCCAACAACTGACACAGGGCCCAATGCCCTCGCCTGTGCGCCCAGCATCAACGTTCTCGCTCGTGCGCCTGTACACCCAGTGTCCACACCCATTTACTAGCCAGTGATCCCACGCACCTCATTGCCCCCTTTGACGCTTGCCTTTCCCGCCCCGCCGTGATGCAACCCTCACCTGCATCGAGCGTCCACACTTGCATCGTTTGCCTTGCTCGTCCCGTAGCACTGTGCCCGTGGTGCATCTGGTGCCCATGTCTCTTGCGCCCAACTCTCATGCTATGTTGACTCTATCCGTCGGTGCCCTCTAATTACCCTCATTATCATCTTTTTTCTCCTCTCCATCTCTTGGGAGAGAGCCTCCTAAGTTGCCAAAAGCTCGACCAAACTCTACCTCTTCTCTTATGCATACATCCTTAGTCTCCAACTTGGCAACTTTCTAGTGAATCGCTAAAAGCTCGAGCTCACTTTGCCTCAGCTTTCACGCAAGTAGCTTCAGTCTCCAACTTCGCCGATTTCTCCCGAGTCGCCAGAAGTTCGGCCTAACTCTGCCTTTGCTTTTACACAAGCAGCCTCAGTCTCTAGCTTAGTGGCTTTTTTATGAGTCGCCAGAAAGTCAACCTCACTTTGCCTCTACTATCACACAAATGACCTCAGTCTCCAAATTAACGACTTTCTCCTGAATTGCAGAAAGTTCGGCCTAACTCTACATCTGCTCTCACACAAACAACCTTAGTCTCCAACTTAGCGGCTCTCTCCTGAGTTTGCAGAAGCTCGACCTTACTTTGCCTCTACTTTCACGCAAGCAGCCTCTGTCTCTAACTTAACGGCTCTCTTCTGAGTCGCTAGAAGTTTAGGCTAACTTTTCATTTGCTCTCATGCAAGCAACCTCAGTCTCCCGAAAGCTCGACTCAAGAGTTACTGCTTTCTCATGAGCCAACCTTAATTACTCCTCACCTCTTTTCCACCAAAGCTCTCAACACCTCATCGAGCTTGATACCAAAGGTGTACCCAAATAATTAATTTCATATTACCCCAGTTTTTTTTACCTATTTTAATTTAACACCAAAGGTGTACTCAAATATGATAAATTTGTTATAATTTATTTAACCCAAAAGTATTTAATTAACATGTAATTAACAAATTAATATTACATTAACATATTCAATTCATCAAATTAACGTTAAAATTCAACTTAATTAATATTAAATTCATCAAATTTATTCCAAAATCATCCAATTAACATTCAATTCACTTAATTAACATCCAATAAAAATTCAATTTATCAAATCAACACTAAATTAATATTTTTGTTCGTCCAAAGTATTTAATTAACATGTAATTAATAAATTAATATTACATTAACACATTCAATTCATCAAATTAACATTAAAATTCAACTTGTAATTAATTAACACTAAATTAATATTATTTTTCATCCTAAGTATTTAATTAACATGTAATTAACAAATTAATATTATATTAACATTCAAAATCAAACAATAAAGATTCAATTTATCAAATTAACACCAAAGTAATATACAATTCCATCTAATTAATATTTAATTCATCAATTTAACACCAAATTAACATTCAATTTTATCTAATAAACATTTAGTTCATTAATTTAACAATTAAACTAAAAAAATTAACAATAAATTACTCAAGTTAACATCAAATTAATATTGAATTCATCTAATTTGTACTCAAATTCATCCAATTAACACTAAATTAATCAAATTAATATCCAAAATTATTTAAAAATATTCAATTTTTAAAATTACATGTAATTTCATCCAATTAAAATTTAATTTATTAAATTAACAACAACTTAACATTAAATTCATCAAATTAACAATTAATTTTATTTAACTAACATTTAATTTTTTTATAATAAACATTTAATTCACTAAATTAACATTCAAATTCAACTAGTTAACATTAAATTAATCAAATAAACTTTCAATTTCATTCAATTAACATTCAATTCATCAAATTAACATTTAAATTATCAAATTAACCTTCAAATTTATCAAATTGATATTCAATTTCGACAAATTAACATTTAATTTCATCAAATTAACACCAAATTAACATATAATTTTATCTAATAAAAATTTAATTGATCAAATTAACACAAAATTAACATTCAATTCATCAAATTAAAAATCAAATTTATTTAATTAACATTCAATTTTTTCTAATAAACATTTAATTCACTAAATTAACATTCAAATTAAACTAGTTAATATTACATTAATCAAATAAACTTTCAATTTCATTCATTTAGAACTCAATTCATCAAATTAACCTTAAAATTATCAAATTAACTTTAAAATTTATCAAATTGACATACAATGAAATGGAATGGAAAGTTGAAGAGAAGAAGCCACCGTTTTGAACAAGATATCTTAGTACCCAAATGAGGGAGCTTACTCATGCCCGCAACCCCTAAACCATTACTAGGGCTTAGGGCATGGGCAAATGACGAACCCAGATCTAAACTAGGCCTAGGCCCAGTTCGTAGATTCAAGCCGAATCATCAAAAGATATGTCAAGCTTAGCTTATGGCTTCTGCTCAGTCAAAGCTCAAGAATGCAGGAACAGTCAATGCATGAGGGAGAACAATCTTTGGGATGACTATTACTTCAGGATGTTGCCCATGTCCTATTGTAGCTATCATCCCTGATAAATTAGTAGCTTAACCCTCACGTCATCGCCTCAACTAGGGCTTTACGCTTGTAAATTATAAACCCTCTACACATAGTGGCAAAACAGACACACCTCACCTTGAATGTATTCTTGCTCTCTCTCTCTCTTCCTCCTACTACCTTATACTCTCTTATTAATAGAGTTATCTGATCATCGTTGCCACTTTCAGTGGTTAGGCCACTCAGATCCAACCACCCAATCTTTATCTCTTATTATTAATTGCTTCATTAATTATTTTACACTACACACTTGACCGATTTGATCGTGCATAATCAATTTTGTGCATCATCAATAGCCATTCCTGTAATGCTCAAGCAAGACACAATGCTGCTTTATTGCATCTCGTTTCTCTTCTGCTACTTCCAAAATCAATCCTCTTTGCCTCTCAATCTACTCTTTCAGTTCTTTAACACTTGTTCTCAGCTCCTCGACCAGTTTATGTGTGCCACTTTGGCTACAGCTATCAATTCAACATGTTCCATATGTAATTGATGCAAATGCTTATTCATTTGATCAATCTTATCATCTTTAGAACTCTTCTTTGCACAGAGCTTATCTCTCTCTGTAATCAGCATGTCATATTTCAGTTAAAGCGCATCTAGGGGTTGTTTTTTTTTAAACTTTGATCACCCCTCTTGGCAATGCCTGCCTTCAACTATTCAATTTTAGCTCCAAGTAGTGTTTCCCATCTCTAATTTTCCAGCCTTTACTCTTCTGAGTTCCTCCTCTAAAGATTGGCAATGTAGATCCCATTCTTTTAAGTTACCCTCCAAATATGCTTGTTCCTTCAACAGCCTAGTAACTTCAGCCTGAAGCTCCGAGTTTTCATCAGATAAGCTTTGGTTGGCATTGGCAATTGTTTCTCTTAATGCCCTGATGTCTTGATCACGACCTGACAGATTCGTTTTGTACCTCTCAATTCTGTCCTGCAGCTTTAAAACTCATTTTCCTTCCGATCAACCTTGGCTCTCCATGTAGTAATATCTTTCTGAGCTGATTCGAGTTCATGTCTCAAGCATGCAATTTCCTTTTCTGTTCTTTGCAGTTTTTCTTTTATTATTTTAGTTTCTTCGAGTGTCCAAATCTTGTGTTTTGAGTTTGAAACCTCCACTTCCAGCCCATCAATTCTCCGTTGAAGCTTTGTCGCCTGTTTTTTCTCCTCTTCCGTACCAGCTCCTAATCGATCTCAACCTGCACACTTTTGGTGGATTCCAAGGTTTCATACTTCTGTAGCTCGATCTTCAATCTAGCAATCTCTTCTACTGAAAGCAGCATATTTTCCTTTGCGACCCTCAACTCTTCCTAATATTCTGAAATTCGCGCTAGTAGAACTTCAGAATTCCCATTTTTAACCTCCATGGAAGAGCCATCTAAATTCTCATCTTGTTGCATTCGGAGCTTCTCCTTCGCATCACAAAGCTCAGTTTCCAATCCAATAATCTTCCTCTGCAGGCCCTGATGATCTCCATTGCCAGGCATGCTTGAGTAATTGTTGACGAAGGAATCATCTGATTCCAATTCAGAGTCTAGTGTAGATGATACATCTCCTTCTTTTATTTTCAAATATAAGATACTTCCTCCAGTTCCAATGAATAATTCAAAACCAGCTGCTTGAGGACCAGAGCTACGACGACTCAGCCTCTGATTAGGAAAGGGCAACATGGAGGACAGTTCAGAACCAACTTTAGAAATGCCTGAGCCCTGGGATTGGAGATCTGAAGATATGTTCTTCTGCATTTCACCTGTAACGTGATCATAGCGCTGAAGCAGCAATCGGGACATTCGGTAGAATTCCTCGACAAGACTAATCAATGCTGGTCTCTTATGATAATACATCTCTGCCTTCTTAGCAAATGAATCCGCATCCTATTCAATAAGTTTCAGCATTTGTTGGACACTTTGGTCCATATCTAAGATCAACAGTCTTTCTATCATTTTCTTTTTTTGATAAATTGGCAATTCGTACTACTGGCATGCAATCATTTTGTAATCTAAACTACAGAATTTAGGTCCATATGCAAGGGAGAAGGCTACTGTACATCAATGGAAAATTTCGGTATGGTACCGAAATTTTTAAGTTACTACTTCAATGGTATACAAATTACAACTTCAATGGTATAATTTACTAAATTTATGGATTATTTACAATTTTAATGACATTGAAATGACACTGGACAAGACATAAAGAATAGCCGTCATTATTGACTTTTAAGGCAATATTTACAACTTCAATGGATCAATTACTAAATTTGTGAGAATATTTACAACTTCA
>CM042195.1:27370339-27390841 GCA_023539305.1 Ilex asprella
ATTCAGTGGTATGTTTACCAAATTTGTGAAAATCTTTACAACTTCAATGATTTCAAATATTTACTACTTCATGGGGAGATTTGATCGATCGTAGGGATATTTGATCGATCATGGGGAGATTCGATCAATACTTGGGACTTCTGTAACATATTTAATCGATCGAACATATGTTTGATCGATCAAATTAAGATCAATTATTTTTAATACAACTTTAATAGATCATTTATCACTTTAATGGTAATATTTACAACTTTAGTGAATTTTTTACTACATTTGTGAAAATTTTTACAAAAAAAAATAAATTTTTACTAATCCATGATCAATCAAATATGAGTTTGATCGATCATGGACTCCCATACCAAAAAGAAGAACAAAATTACAGCATTAGTGAAAAGTTTTACAATTTTAATGGATCATTTACCACTTTTATTATAATATTTACAACTTTAGTAGATTGTTTACTACATTTGTAGAAGTCTTTACAACCAAAAATAGATTTTTACTAGTCCATGATCGATCAAATATGAGTTTGATCGATCATGGACTCTCATACCTGTAAAGAGAACAAAATTACACCATTAGTGACAATATTTACAACATAAATGGATTATTTACTACATATATGAGAATATTTACAACTTTAGTGGATTGTTTACTACATTTGTAGAAATTTTAATTCAATTGATAAATTACAAAAAAAAAAAACTAGTTCATGATTGATCAAATATGCTTTTGATCGATCAAATCTCACTTGCCCCTTCAAAGTAGTCCATGATCGATCAAATATCCACACGATCGATCAAATCTCCTCATTAAGTTGTAAAAATGTCCCCATTAAGTTGTAAAAATTTTCACAAAATTTGTAAACATACCACTGAAGTTGTAAATATTCTCACAAATTTGGTAAATATACCACTGAAGTTGTAAATATTCCCACAAATTTAGTAATTCATCCATTGAAGTTGTAAATATTATCCTCAAAATCAATAATGACGGCTTTCTTTATGTCTTATCTGTCATTTTTTTATGTCTTGTCTGCCATTTTAATGTCTTGTCCATTGTAAATAATCCATTAATTTAATAAACTATCCATTAATCTTATAAAATTTTTTTTTTGATATAATACCGAAAATTTTCTTGAATGTACCGTAGACTACTCGCATCACCCTACACATAAGAAACCCATATTGAGGGGAGTCTGACACCACTTGGGCCTTTTTAGATGGCCGATCAGATATAAAAATGTCAACACTTTAAATCACTGGTGATTGACAGTTTCAACAAAGAACCTGCAAAAACATTGTATACCCTTCCAAAGGACTTGGCTTCAACCCCGAAAAGGTGGAAATCGATACAATACCGAAAGTATAAAATGAATTTAACGTCGCTCTTGTACACTTTTAAATTCTACAAAACCCATGACCTGTAAAACCAGTATATATTTTAAAAATAAATAAAATTGAAATACACTTTAAAAATATGTGATAATAGAAATTAAAATTAATTTTAAAAAATAATAATTATTTATTTTATTTAAACCTAAATAAAAATATGATTTTTTTTTACAATATTTGGAGTTATTCAGTGACATTAAATTTACGATTTTAGATTAAGTTAAAAACATTAGGATGTTAGATTAGGTTATCTAAATTCACCACTATTTTAAGTGATAATAGAAATTAAAATTAATTTTAAAAAATGATAATTATTTATCATATTTAACTTCCAAATCAAACAATAAAGATTCAATTTATCAAATTAACACCAAAATAACATACAATTCCATCTAATTAATATTCAATTCATCAATTTAACACAAAATTAACATTTAATTTTCATCCAGTTAACATCCAATTTTATCTAATAAAAATTTAGTTCATTAATTTAACAATAAACTCAATAAGTTAACAATAAATTACTCAAGTTAACGTCAAATTAATATTGAATTCATCTAATTTGCATTCAGATTCATCAAATTAGCACTAAATTAATCAAATTAACATCCAAAATTATTTAAAAAATATTTACTTTATAAATTAACATGTAATTTCATCCAATTAAAATTTAATTTATCAAATTAACACCAATTCATCAAATTAGCAGCAAATTAACAATCAATTTTATTTAACTAACATTCAATTTTTTTAATTTAATTCACTAAATTAACATTCAAATTCAACTAGTTAACATTAAATTAATCAAATAAACTTTCAATTTCATTTAATTAACACTCAATTCATCAAATTAACATTCAAATTATCAAATTGACCTTCAGATTTATCAAATTGACATTTACTTTCATCAAATTAATATTTAATTTTATCAAATCAACACCAAATTAACACATTATTTTATCCAATAAAAATTTAATTTATCAAATTAATACAAAATTAATATTCAATTCATCAAATTAAAAATTAATTTTATTTAATTAACATTTAATTTTTTCTAATAAGCACTTAATTCATTAAATTAACATTCAAATTCAACTGGTTAATATTAAATTAATCAAATAAACTTTCAATTTCATTCAATTAAAACTCAATTCATCAAATTAACCTTCAAATTTATCAAATTGACATACAATTTTATCAAATTAGCACCAAATTAACATATATTTTTTTCCAATTAAAATTTAATTTATCAAATTAACACCACATTGACTTTCAATTCATCAAATTAACAATCAATTTTATCTAATTAACATTCATTTTTTTTCAAATAAGTATTTAATTCACTAAATTAATATTCAAATTCAACTAGTTAACATTAAATAAATCAAATAAACTTTCAACTTCTTTCAATTAATTCTCAATTCATCAAATTAACAGTCAAATTTTCAAATTAACATCCAGATTTATCAAATTGACATTCAGTTTCATCAAATTAACATGTAATTTCATCAAATCAACACCAAATTAAGATGTAATTTGATCCAATTAAAATTTAATTTATCAAATTAACACCAAATTAACATTCAATTCATTCAATCAATACCAAATTAACATGTGAGGTTGAAATCCACGATGGGCCATACAATGTGATTAAGAATTGGAACTACACCGGGATGGTAGATGCTATCCACAATGGCGAAGGGAAGTGCTGGACAATGAAGGTGAGTACTGAAGAAGAACTTACTGAAGCAAATTGCAACTGCAACGCATGAGAAAAAAGATTGTTTGTGTTTCATTGAAGTGATTGTTCACAAGGATGATACCAGCAAAGAGCTGCTTGAATGGGGATCCAGATTCTCTTCTGCCAATAGCCGTCCACCAAATCCTCAATAAACTTCTTATCTATGTCCAGAATTTTAAAGGGGGATGGGGGTGTATATGATTAATTGATGAGTGTTGGGCTTTTTTAGAGTTCTTTTGTATGCGGTTTTTTTGAACATTTTTGGTGGTTTTGGTTATGTTCAATTTGAACTGCTAAGTGATTGCAATTGAAAAAAAAAACATGTTGAAAGGGTTAACCCCATTATTACACGTGTTCTAACATTAATTGGGCTCACGTGATGATGAGAAGACTTAGCACGTGACCGAAGACCGAAAGTCCTTTGTCAGTCCTGTTATCTAACCGACCTAGTCGGTGGTTCGGTAAGATCAGCAACAAGTCGACTCTCTTTGCTACCAAGTTCGTACATCAGCGGAACAAAACAAGAGTTCGGTTTGTACCGAGCCAACTTCTAAAAAGTGGTCGGTAAAACAAACGAAGAGCTCGGTTTGTACCAAACCGAGAAGATTAACATGTTCAATACATATTGGATGTGTTCGACCTTCATTGTCTGAGCTGTTTCAAACGGTAGACAGAAGGATAAAGAATCGTCTAGAATTTAGGCAATCAGATAAATGAAGGAGACGAAATCAAAGATATCCAGAGAGATTGTAGGAGGAGTATCAGTAACCTCCCAAACTCAAATACTGAAAGAAATGAAGGTGTGCCACCTTGCATCTAAAATAACAGAAATCCTAAAAAGAATATAATCTATAAAAAACAGAAGAATCCAAGGTGAAAGGTACGCAAAAACGCTCCTTGTCTTCACACAATTCTTCTTGATCCATTACTGACTTAAGCATCGGAGTGCCTTCAATCGAAGCACTTCGATCTTGGGCAATTTGTTCATTTTTGCAGGAAGAAGATTGGGAGAAAGCTCAAAATTTTTTTCCAGAAATCATATTATAAATTGAGTGTTCGAGGTAACGTCTATTTTTTGCCTCAACACATGTAATTTCTTCCAAATAAAATTTAATTTATCAAATTAAAACCAAATTAATATTTAATTCTCCAAATTAACATCCAATTCAAGTTTAATTTATCAAATTAACCACAAATTAACATTTAGTTCATCAAATTAATATTCAATTTATTCAATCAATATTCAAAAAGGGTATAATACCCATTTCTGATACATCGGGGATTGGCTAACCGGCAAAGACCTCCCACTGGCCTGGTCAAGGAGAACTGCGATGGAGCTTTTGATCTGAAGATGAAGCTGTTCGCAATTGGAGTTGTTATCAGGGATCACACTGGAGCAATCCTTGATGGGTTAGCATTGTAGTCACCGTTTGTGTCCAGTCTTTATTCGGAAGCAGTGGCTTTGCGGGAAGCTTGCATGCGGCTCTCGGCTTTACAAAGGTATGAGGCTATAATGGAGAGTGATTCATAGGTTTTGATCTTATTGTGTACTGGGGAGGATGCTCCCCTTTGGGAAATTGCATCGCTAGTGGAAGATATTAGAGAGATCTCGAACAACCTTAGACTTAGTTTGGTACATAATCCCCGTACAGCTAACATGGCAGCCCATTGCGTGGCCAAAGCGACAATGTCTTCTTCACTTCCGGTAGACTGAGTTTTTAATCCTCCTGCGGATTTGCGACATTTACTATCTATTGATTGTAACCTTGATTCGGTTTCTTAATGAAATTTTAATCTCAAGTTCCAAAAAAAAAATTATTCAATCAACACCAAATTAATTAACATGTAATTTCATCCAAATGAAATTTAATTTATCAAATTAAAACTAAATTAACATTCAATTCATCAAATTAACACCAAATTGACACTCAATTTCATCTAATTAACATTCAATTTTTTCTAATAAACATTTAATTCACTAAATTAATATTCAAATTCAACTTGTTATAAATTAAATTAATCAAATAAACTTTCAATTTCATTCAATTAACACTCAATTCATCAAATTAACATTCAAATTATCAAATTAACATTTAGATTTATCAAATTGACTTTCAATTTCATCAAATTAAAATGTAATTTCATCAAATCAACACCAAATTAACATATAATTTTATCCAATTAAAATTTAATTTATCAAATTAACACCAAATTAATATTCAATTCATCAAATTACATGTTAATTACAATATTACATGAAATTCAATTCCTTAATAATCTATTTACCTAGAGATGAGATGTCAACTGCAAAGATTAGAGTATCTTAATTCTTGGTTTCTTAAAATAAAAAGAGAATTCAAGAAAACGAAGCAAGAGAACTTACCAAAGACAGATGTGAGTATTATACCCTTTTGCAGGGAACCTTCGTAGAGTTCGCAACCAGAGGTTCAAAGGAATCAAATTATCATCCAAAACCGGAAATAAAGAAGAAGTGATCTTTCCGTTCTTTGGCAGGGGAAAGAATTTTTGTCAGTAGTTTAGCGCTGCCAGCCTTTTTTGTCAAATAGTACCAGCCCAAGCTTGGGCCAGTACCCACCTTAATTTGAAAGGAATAAAAGAGTTATCCAACAGTGGGAAAAATGCCAATGCCATGGGAATAACTCCACAAGGCACCAAGCCCAATTACACCCTCCAACTATTTGGGGTAAGTTGGGTAGGACCAATATTCAAGAAAGACTAGAATTCACAAACATAAGGAAGAAAATGAAATATGAATCCAGAATTGATGGTTGCTTCATACATCCAAACCTCCCATTCATGATAATCGCAAGCTCTTTCATCACCACCTGGAGCTCTCAATAAGATGGAATAAAAAATGCACAATTTGGAGCAAAGGCAGGAAAGATCAGTGTCGATAATGGTACTACAGACCCCCTAGGCAAAGTAACTAGGGGTTTTAAATGCCTCTTTCGAATACCCTCCACAAGTCCAGTCTCTTCTATTCTTGCCCCTTGTTCAGATTTTTTATGAAGATTTTTTAGAAGCTATAGAAAGTAAGAGTAGTAAGGAATGGAAAAGAGATAAATGTTTTCGACTTGAGAAACCCAAAAGGAGAAGGAGAAAGATATAGCTCATTTCTAAGGAGAGAGATCAAAGAGAGAAGGAAAACTTTGCCAATCCAAAGGCCCTACTCGCCCTTTAAATAGGTCAAGGGATAACTATTACAAAACCCTGCCCACCTCATTCGAAAAGATGCGCAATTAATGCAAGAATCGGAGAGAGGTAACAGTTAGATTTTCAATGGGAGGAAATCTTCACCAACTTGGGAAACCTGATTAGGGGCAACTGATGGAGGAAAATTTAATCTCAACTAAGGGAAAGGTCTTAGTTGGCACTACCTTTAAAAGTGCAACCGTTGATTGACCTGTTAGAGAGAAAAGAAAGCTGGAGAAATAATAAACTCAGATAATCAACTTACTTTAACCTGGTGGGATGAGAAAAGGATGGCAAATCTTATCCCCAATTTTAAAATAGGAACCTTATCTGCAGATGACTCATTCAAATGATGGGATTCGTTTAAATATTGTGAAGAAAATAAGGTATCTAAGGGATAAGGATAAGATCATACCCTTGACAAGCCTTATTCGAGTGATCAAACAAACTTCTAGCACTGTTAGGACTCTAGATGTCTTTCCCAACCAAGGATAAATTCCACAGAAGCCAAGACTCCTTAACCGAAAGGAGATTAGACAAATTCAAACTGCCAGGAGAGCCTAGAGTCCACTCTTCCTAGATCACCTATCAAAATATTATAAAAAATGGACCTATGGGGTAAGACCCAGGGAAGCACACTTAGTCCAGTTCAATTGATGCACCTTAATTTCTAAAATACTGACTTGAGCGTCAGAAGGTCGACCCTTGAAGCACCCCTCCGGTCTTCGACTTTCTTTTCAGGTGCCACAACTGCTGGAAACCTCACTCAGAACTCAAAAAAAGGTATAGTCAGACCCAGATCAACCGCAAACAACTTTCAGAACAATTGGACACATTTTTTACTCCAACAACAACTATTATAGAGTAGAAGGTCAGGAACTTTGTTTGAAAATCTATTGTGTGTGGGTTTAGAATCCCTAAAGCCATTGTGTCTTATAACGACAAGTAGTTTGACAACTCCACCTTTCACAAATTTTTGTTTAAAGCTCGACATAAAGAATTACTTCTCAGCTCCAACTTATCCCCAATCCAATGGTCAAGTAAAGGTCACCATACAAATGATTGTCAAAGCTTTAAAGACTAGACTCGAGGCTTCAAAGAGCTAGTGGGTGGATAACCTCCCAAGCGTGCTCTGGGCATATAGGACGACAACTTGAACAACTACAAATGAAACTCCATATAGCCTGGCTTTTGGGATAGAAGTCGTCAAGCTAGTGGAGATCAGGCTTCTCTCTCCCAGAGCTGAACTCTTCCACCCCAACCATAATGATCGATCTTTACTCGTGAACCTTGACCTCCTCAATAAAAAAAAGAATGACGTATTGCTAAGGTTCTTGTCTTACCAAAAAACTGTTACCAACAAGGAAGACCTCCAGGCATGGAAAATTGGGCCCCAATTAGGAAGGACCTTATATAGCGAAAAGGGTCATCATGCCTAACAATTATGAGTTTTCATGGAACATAGACAACCTAAAGAAATTATATCAATAGTCTGGTTAGGTTGGATACTCGTAACTTTAAATTTTGTAAACACTTCTTCTTAGAGGGCGATTATGAATTTATGAAGTGAATGACATTTTTGCAAAATCTTGATATCAAAATTCTTTAGTACCAAAAATTTTCAAGTGTTGAGGTCGTGCTAACGATGAGCTTTTCAGCTCATGCTTTAGATAAGCTCTTCAGGTTATAAAACTTTTTCAACTCGTGCTAAAGATGAGTTCTTCAACTCATGCTTCAAATAAATTCTTCACTTATGGAGCTTTTTCAGCCCATGCTAAAAATGAGCTCTTTAGTTCATGCTTTAGACAAGATGTTCAGCTTATAGAGATTTTAAGCTCGTGCTAAAAATGTGCTACTCAACTCATAATTTAGATAATCTCTTTAATTTATAAAGCTTTTTAGCACGTGCTAAAGATGACTTGTTCATCGCATTCTTCAAATAAGTTTTTTCAGCGCATAGAGTTGAAGCTTGTGCTAAAGATGAGCTCTTAAGCTCATGCTCTAGATAAGATCTTCAGCTTATAGATTTTCTCAGCTTGTGCAAGATTAAGTTGTAAGTATTAAAGTCCGAGGAACCACTAGGAGATGGGACTTAGTCACTAAAATTATAAACAAAGAATCATTACTGCAAGGCTAAAGCCTCTCGATAGGTGATTGCGGGAAGGGCACATATGCAGGACAAATATCAATATCTAGCACAAGAATAAAAAAAAAGCTATATATTTCATTTCTGAAAGAGATTGCCAAAAAAAAAAAAAAAGCAACAGACAAATACAACTTGCTAGCTTAAGGCCTAGTTCCTTTTCTACTCAACTCATTTAGCTACAGCTTCAACAAGGCGTTCTCTCTAGCTAGTTTGTCCCTTGCAAGCTCGGGTAAGAAAAATATATCTCTTCTTTAGGATGTGCTTCTGGATGATCTCAGACATAGAAGAACTCTCATCTTTAGAGTTGGCAGAATGAATAGATGAGGATGATGACCCTCATAGCCTCTTCCCAAAGGAAGGAGTATTCTCCCCTCTAGCTCTTTTCCTATCACTGGAGGTTTCCACTGCGACCTCTAGGACATGGGAGGGCCCTAACCTGAACCTTAAAAGGTTCTGAGCAGTAACCAAGCCTCTAAAGGACTACAACACATGTATAGTAGTACCGAGGATCCTAACATGCTCAATTGGAGGAAACTCGAGGACCTCCTCTTCAAAATCCCAAACAATGAAGGCTAGCTCAATAATAAGTAGGAGACTTGATGTCAGAAGTTGAAAGATCTATAAATACTTACCCATTTTTTAGGGATGCCCTAGTAACGGGGAACTTGAAGAGCCTCAACAACCTCCCCTTAGAATTCCCAAGCGTCCCCAGAGATGAAGAGGAAGCGGTAGACCTAACCTTCTAAAGGGACAGGAAGGTCTAGAACCAATTCAAGCACTCGATCTCTCCAAGCAAAGCAATAAAATCCAAGACAATAAGCGAAACTAGAAGAAAGAAATGAAGAAACTTAGAAATGGAAGAAAAATTGTAATTGCCTTGCAGGCCTCAAAAAATGAAAAGCCCCACCAAAAGTCCCCACCCCTCCGACGAAATTTTAGGTGGGCACATGTTAAAGAAGTGGAAAATTTGTCTAATAGAAGAAGACATATGGAACCTAAGTATAGCCTCAAAACTGGACTCAAAGAAGCAAACCTTCCTCCCCGAATACAAGTTATAGGGTTGATGTTAATATGTTAATACGAGCATGAACAGTGATGCTGGCGGGGAACCTATAACGTTTTATAATGGCCTTCGCCTTGACCTCAGAAATGTTACAAGGAATTATAGAGGTAGCCCAACTGTGATCCTCCAAGGAAAAAAAAGCACACCTTCTAAACTCTAAGGAAAGATAGACATTCATGTTGTCAAAAATGAGAAAGAAGATCACCCAGAAGAAATTTGTTCAAACTAACATACTATAAGATAAGAACAAGTGTGAAGGGACACTTGCACTTTCAAAGCCAAGAAGACGATGGTTCACCTCCCCCAGAGTCGTTTGATATAATGTATGTGTAATAAAAAGGAAACAATTATGATAACCCTAGGATTGAGGAGAGGAATCGACACACAACCCTAGGCACCTATTCAACTCCATGACAGTTTGACGGCGTAAACAGGTACCCACTATTAAACTCATATCTTTTCAATAACCATTACAAAGCAACTCAGATAAATAGAAGCTCCACTGAAGTAGTGCATATACACTTAAATAAGTATAAAATGAAAATTTTCAACAATGTGTTGCAAAATTCTTGGGCACACAAAAATTTCTCTTTAGCTCATTCTTGAGACAAACTTCTCAGCTTATGAAACTGTTCAGCTGAGTGCTAAAGGTGAGCTCTTCAACTCGAACTTGAGATAAGCTTACGAACTTATAAATTTTTTTGCTCTCACATAGCCTAGCCAAATTCTAAGCCACCAAGTCCAAGGGCCACCCAGAGGTAGGACTCAGTGGTTATAATCATAAAGGATATCATTGCTACAAGACATTCTCCTTTCAACAAGTGAGAGGGCAGGAATGTATAGAACTTCTTGCACAACGAAAAAAAGGCAGGAAATGCAAATTCCATTATAGAAAAAGGAAGAGTTACAAGTTCATAAAAAAGAAAAAAGAAAAAGGAAACTACGATTCCCAACACAAGGAAAACATGAAGAGTCCTTTGAAGCTGGCACATCAACTTGCTAAGTCAGCTCCCCCAATTTGATGCTTAGACCCTTCAAGTGTAGTAGGAGTAGTCTAGGTATGAAGAAGAAATTCAGTATCACAAGTTTACTTCTCTAGATCTCCTTCAGCTCGACCCTGTCCAGCTTTTCCAGCTGGCCTTGTAGGTAGATGAGGAATGAAAGAATCGAAATGCAGATTAATGAACTTCTCTATGACCTAGTCTCTGAAGTCCTTATAGCCATTGGCGTAGTTATAAGCATATTCCACCCTTAGATCCTTAATTGTCTAGTCTTTTGCCTTTAGAGTAAGCTTCAACCCCTTGAGCTCTAACTTTAGCTTGCCTATCTCTTGATCCTTGGTCTTTAGGGAGGATCTCAAATGCTTGAGCTCTAGTTTTAACTTAGATTCCTCCTGCTCGGCTATCTCTTTTTTAGTTTTGGCAGAGTCTGCAGCACCAACTATCTAGCTTAACTCTGCCTCCCTTAGTTTTAGCTTGTCTTCTAGAGTACTCTTTGAAGACTTCAATATAGCAATTTGGGAGGTCTACTCATCTGCCTTCTTTTGTGCATTGGCCAAGCCAAAAAATCACTCATCAACGACCTTCTCAGTCCTACTAACTCTCCCCAAGCGGGCACTAATATGGACATCAACCTATAAGAGGTAAAATATGAAATAAGAGAGTAATAAATGAGAAAATGGAAGGCAAAAGCTCGAAAGAAAATAAAAATAGCGTAAATACCTCTATAAGACCGTGAAGGGCGTTCGCAGCCTCGACATTAGCATTAAGAGCAACTGACCTTTGGATGTCCGATCGTGGCAAAATACCCAACAACTTGGAAGTTGCTAGGCAAATGTTGCTTATGACAGGACCCTCCTCTATCGTAGGAGGGGTGGAGGTCACTTTGGAGGAATAACTAGAATAACCGTAAACATTGATGCTTGAAGAGTTGTAGGAGCACCGAATACTTTGGAAGCAACAAGACGTGGATCAGCAATAGGTAGACCTCCTTCATTGGTTGAAATGCCTTGAGGACCAATGGCGGTAGAAGTAGAGGACCATTGAGCTCCTTAGAAGCTGTTGAACCCCTATCATAGTCAAAGTTACCTTAGGAGTCTGATCTCCTTTGAGGAGATTAGGAGTTTCTCAATCCTAGGGACCTTAAATCTAGTATTGAGGGGAATCGTGGAGTCAAGGGGCTTGGTTAGGCATTTTTTTTTATATCTTGAACCTCGTCTAGTTCAGGTGCCATGGGATCAGTATCTGCAGAGAACGAGAAATGAGATTAGGAAAATAAGAGAAGAAACATAAATCAAAATGAAAAATAAGCAAGCCAAGTGTTGAGTTCATTCTAGTAGGTTCTTGTCGATCTTTGGGAGTTAAGTCCTCATCCTCGGAAGGGATACATCTTTAGACGAGAATTGGAAGGTTTTTGGACACGGGAGGCCTAAAGCCATGTTGCACTAGCTTCTGAGAAGAAATGAGATCCTTGATAGTCCTCATCTCGCACTTCTCTATCCTCATAACCCTAAGATCTTCAATGGGAGTTGGCTCAAGTCAGCGTTCTTCCAAGTAAAAAATAAAAATTTTCCATTAACATTAGAGAAAGGAAATCATGCCAAAAAGAAAACCTTGATAGAGGACAAACACTCACTCAAATTAATGGGCTCCCCAAGAGCGGGGACGCGAAGATCATCAGAAGTATCATTTGGATCCTTTTCCCAAGAATCATTTGAAACATAAAAGAAGTGCTCTTTTCAATTTTTATGAGATAAAAAAGCACTTATGAATATGGAATGGGCATTGACATGTTTAGAGATGTAGAAGAAGTTATCCTCCAGGAGACACTTGACATTGAAGAATTGGAGGAGCTCGGCCTAGGTTGTTCTCTCTCCAGAATGCAAGAAGGACAACTAATGTCCCCCAAAAGTTGGGAGACATCCTCGATGGCCAGATGTCGAAATAGCAAAGAACATTTTTTTAGGAAATAATGCAAGGGAAACCTAGAACCAGACTCAAATGCCAAAATAAAAAAACAAGTTTTCCTACTCAGAAAGATGTTATAGTGATCTATGTTCGAGGGGGTGTAAATTGTAACGTCATCAAGAAATTAGTAACGGCTAATCAAGGACTGGAGCCTACCCTCAGAAATGCGACTCTGGGGAAGAGGCACAAAAGACCCTACAAATCTCTGGATATGCTCGAGGTACTGACCTTACCTGAAGGGGAAACTCGAGAAGGTTTCATAGCCCTCTTCTTAGGAGCCCTCTTTCTCTTACCTCGACTAGAAGCCCTCCCCTCGGGTGCATTCGTGAGGAGAAGAGGAGGAACCCTTCATTAAGTTGAGCTCCTCAGCCGACGAGCCACTGGAAAAGGATTCTCACCCTCATCTAGGTCTACCACTTCCCTTCAGAAAGAAGGCTCAAACTTCGGGGTCCTCGTTCTTGTCTCCAAACATACAAGAGATAGAAGACCTAGTAGCTCTAGAAGAAGTTCCAAACATTGCTGCAGTGGGGTATGAAATAACTTGGCTTGGAATAAAGTAATGGGATATTCCCCAAAAGTAATCCTCAATAGCTTGAGGGTCTTATTGATAGAGTAGTATACTAAAAATTTGCTCTTATATTTTACATTGAGAAAAATGCTTGTATTATATTTTATATGTGATATGCATGTGTATCTTATATTTTACATTGTAGATAATTTGGTGGGTAGAGTTCAGTTTGTGCACAAAAGATCAGATTATCGGATCATTGTATAATATGAGTATATGTTCATAATCGTAGATGAAATTGGACATCATATCAGTATGATTGTAGTGTAATATTTTGGCATAGTCTGTCTTAACTGTAGAAAATTATTTGATGTCTCGGATTATTGCACTAGTACACTTTGTGTATTGAACAAACTTGTGTTGAGATTATTATCTTTTACTAATTTAATAAGATAATAAATACTTCATGATTATTATGATTGCTTATGCTCTTAATCCCTAAATATTTAATTGCCACGTGTATATAATGTTTGTTACTTTAATTCATCAAAAAGTGAGATTCATATATAGTCAATAATCTCGATGAATTGGGAGACGATGTTATTTGTATAGTGGTAATTAAATATTAAAGGAAACCATGTCCTAGTATTTAAATGAGTTGATGATGTCCTCTTGAGGAAGTTCATAAGTTTTATCTATGTCAAATCCTACAGGTGGATTTAATTATCCGATATGACAAATAATTTGAGTGGTAAGGTCTCAAGGAATAAAAAAAGTCGATTACATATAATTGTTAGTGATTTATTTAATTTATGGACATCTGTAATCTTAAACGTGGGGAGATTATTAAGCATATAATAGTAAGGAGCTCGAATATAATTTTGAGATAAAGCTCAAGAGATCAATAATACGTCTTTAGTGGACTAACTTATTAGTAATGAGTTGTAGGATATTTGTTCTAGGTTGAACATTAGAATCCTAAGCCCATTGGGAGCCCGATCCTTATTTCTCCTTAAGGTCTCTATCGTAGCCTATATATAGACGTCTAGGTTCTCTATTTCAACATTTATTCTTTACTCATGTTTTTTAGAGATGCTAAAAGAGAGAACAAGGATTCAGAGGTCTTGGCAGCCCACACTGCATCTAGATGCTGACGTTGGGGGATATACGATAGAAGTCTGCGAGGTTCATCGAATTGTGGTCGTTGTTCTATTCTGCATTCGTGATGAGATGAGATCAGTCCTGAGTGATCTCGAAGGTAAACCCTAATTTCACTTTGTAAGGTTTTAAAGAATTTTTTTTGATATTCGATATATATGCGCTTTCAATGACTCTTAGGATTTTCGTTCCAACACTTATCACCAACGACCAAAGAGAAATACTCTAGCCGTGGCAAAGGGATCTAAGAAGAGGGGGAGAGCTGCCAAAGACCTACTTATACCCGTAAAGTATTGAAAATGAAGAACCAAGAAGTGGAGTCCTTGAGACCACCACTTAGGATCAAAACAACCCAAGCTTGATACGAAGAAGCAAAATGAAAAAGGAAAATGTACCTAGAAGACGAAGATGATAGGCAAAGGTGAGTTACTTAGGCGTAAACTAGATACGCGCCAGAGAATCGAGGCCCAAAATTTCTTGGATTGTTTGAATCCCTGAATCAATTCCTCCCAAACCTCACAAGAACACTTGATGAATTACTAGCACTCCAAAATCACAGAAGATTTGGGAAAGAAAGGGTTTAGGAGTGGAATATTTTTGGTAAAGAGAGAAATCGAATTGAAGGGGGTTTAAAAAGAAAATATTTTGGTAGTTTTCTATCTCCATACACATTAAATGCATTTGCACGCCGCTTCACGTGACACTGTGTAACTAGCACGACCCGAATTACAAGGCATAGCCCCATGCCTACACAATGCCGTGTTTGCAGCAAAACCATCCTGTCACATCTTTTCAACCATCCTAAGCATTTTGTGCTACATATAAAGAAGAGAAATACCTCAGGATGACAAAAAGCTCAGTCCTGAGCTACATCCAAGATAGGCAGGTAGAGTTCAGGACTGGGGCTACTAATCATATCCAAAAAAGACATCATAAGTAAATAAAGAGGGACCTAGACAACGGGCCTTGAAAGGAGCTTACATATGAGGTGTATTCCTTGCCCTTGTGTCCAAGCATCCATCCATGAACGACCTCAAATATAGGTGCCTAGGTTGTCTATGCTATGTGACAAGGAGACCACAACAGGAGGTTATTCCAAAACAATACGACCTCTCAATAGACTCTTCTAGAGATAAGGAAGATCATCACACGTCCAAGCATAAAGATGGATCATGAGGCCACCTCAACATGTTCTAGAAAGCCATGTCACCCCTAGGGTGATTAACTATAAAAAATGCTATTTATTATGTTTAATGATTGATTAATTGCATATTATTTTGTGCTTAAATATGTTAGATTCTTTGATTTTCTAATTTAATACTTTTTCTAGTTGTTTGATTTATTTTACAGGTAAATTGGTTGATTTAAAGTAATAATGGATAAGGTAAATGAAACAATCACTAGAGGAAGAATCATAATTGATAAGGAGCGAAGAATCAATATTAAGACAGGAAGATTTGAAGATAAGACAGTAATTTAATTCTTATAAGAGTCCAAATTAGAAGAAAAATCATTGAAAGTTGGATTAGGAAAATATCCTAACAGATAAGGATTTGACAAATCTTTTGTACTTTGGTAATAACTTTTGACTCCAATATCCGATTGACATGATTTTTAAGGAGTTACAAAGAAGACTTCAAGAGATACAAAAGTAAATTTCACGAAAATTTCATGAATTGGCCTCTAAATATACGAACTTGAAGCTCAAAATCTAGATAGATTTTGTATCTGCGCCCCCCAGATTTTATGCACGAGATTTAACCTTAAAATACTTCTTTTTGGAAAGGAATTCTTCTCAATCCAACCTTATGTCTTTTACATGTACCTAGAATTTATTTTAGTATAAATAAATGTTCTCATCTATTGAGAGAATATTATTATTCGCTTCTCATATTTTTTTTTTTTAGTTTTTGTTCTATTTCTATGACTTGCTAAAAGTCCAACTAAGGTTAGGGGAGATACTCTCAATGAAGTACAATATTATTTTTTATTCAATGTTCTTTTTAATGCTTGATTTATTCTTTAAGTTTAATTCCAATTTTTTAATAAAATTTTTGTTGTGTATAATTTCTTGATTCATTGTACCACATACATAGAATATTTGAGATTCCCTGCGAGTCAAAAACTGGTTATTTCGTGCTTGAATTAATTAATTATAATTTCACATAAGATAGTAGATTTATTATTTTCAATAAAATTAGAGTTTACCTGTTGGAAAGTTTGATTTATTGTAAACTCTGGGCACGGTGAATGTTTGTGATTTACAAGTAAGTTCCTATATTTATTTAGATAATTCATTAATTATAACTTTTGTTATTTTTATACTATCACTGCTAAATATTCTTATTGTGATCACTTCTCAGCTGATTCTCAATTGAGTTCGAAAACTGGATCATTAATAATTATCGTGTAGATTTGAAAAGGTGTCATCGATGCATCGAGTATTTTTTTGCTCTGTATAATTTCTTGATTCATTGTACCACATACATCGAATACTTGAGATTCCCTGTGAGTCAAATAACTGGTTATTTCATGCTTGAATTAATTAATTATAATTTCTCATAAGATAGTAGATTTATTATTTTCAATAAAATTAGAGGTTAACTGTTGGAAAGTTTGATTTATCGTAAACTTTGAACACGGTGAATGTTTGTGATTTACAAGTAAATTAATATATTTATTTAGATAATTCATTAATTATAATTTTTGATATTTTCATACTATCACTGCTAAATATTCTTACTGGGATCACTTCTCAACTGATTCTCAATTGAGTTTGAAAACTGGATCATTAATAATTACCATGTGGATTTGAAAGGGTATCATCGATACTTTAGTATTTAAATTAACATATTCAAAACAATTTCATTACAACTTCCTGTGGTTATACCTTGGATTCTTGAAAAATTTATTACTTTGTATAATTTGTATTTGGGTGATCAATTATGAAATTGTAGCATAGGGAATGTAGCCTCTAATGATTCAATATTCCTTCAACAAAATTCTAACAAACTTACGAACCAGATGATGTGATATTGGGACCATCCTACCTGTGGGTATAAATACAAGGGCCTTCACCGTGAAAAGACATCTAAAAAAATCCAACCAATTGAGAAAAAGTGTAGCCCTATCATCTTCCCCAAATAATTTATAATTCCTCCAAGGAGTAAGAGACCCCATTAGAGTGAATTAGTCAAACTCTATAACTGTTGAACCACTACAGCCAATGCGTTCTTTCTCGAACTCAACTCTCACCTCTATTTTCCAATTACTGTAACACATCACAGAGCCATCAGACATAATCATCAGATTAATCTCACCTCTATTAAATCACTTGCACACTATTATTCACAATCCTTGAGCTCTTCAGCTTAAGCATCTCCTCACGCTTCGAGTTCATACATCACTGCTTATTTTTTTCTAAACAAATATAGGGGTTAATTATAAAATACCCCCTCCAAGTTTAGGTTATATTTCCATTAACTCCTCATGGTTTCAATTTAAACAATTTACCCCTTTCAAGTTTAAAATTACACCAAATTTCTCATTGCCGGTAACTATTACCGTCAAATATTGACAATAGTTGTTCATGTGAGTTTTACATCATCTTGATTTCCTTCAAAAGATAGATTTACCCTTTTAATTCCTCTGTCTGCTAACAAAAGTAAAATTTTCAACGTCTCAACATCCCTCCCTTCCTACCAATCCTTCCCAGATACTAAATCTCGTCCACTCAATCCCTCATCAGGCTGCAACCCTTCAGTAGCCAATCCCCCTCCTTAACTATAGTTTACTACCGATGTGCAGTTATTTTCAAACATAATTATTGATATACAACAATTTTAAACTTATTTATTGGTTTACTACACTTTTTGAAAACGAAATTAACAAATCCGCTTTTAACAATAAAAACAAAATCAATAATTTCGCTTTTAATAATAAAAAAATAAATAACGTAATCAAGGAGTGCGTTTTCTCACGCCAACACAGTGCACATCTTCCCATATCCTCCTGAGTCTCAAACATTGCACTCTGACATCACACTGCACACATTCTTGACATCATTTCATTCCATAAGATCAGTTAAACTATCACTTGTAAAACAATCAAGACTCAATTATTCTATTACAGACATAAAACTTAAATTCATTAAATATTCATCAATTAACAAACTCGATTCAATTGTTTTATTATGACATAATTTTGAGATCATTAAGTATTAATCAATTAACAAACTTGATTCAGTAATTTTATCAAGACATAATTTTGAGACGAATATAATTTTGTGGTTTATAAATTTTTCACAATCCAAATAAATTGATTATTAAATTTTAAAAATTACAATTGATTTTTAATTCAATTTGATCAAATAAAAAAATAATTATATCATCTAACATATTCAAAATATTTTTTATGAATTAAAATATTAATTATAAAAATAAAAAATTTTAAATGTTCAGGGTCAGATTTTTGAGTTAATTTTTTAAGCTGATCTCTATTTTGTACAAGTTCTACCGTTGCTGGTATAAGCACTATTTTATTTGTGATTTTCATGTCATTATTTTATTATATTTATTATTTATAAAATCTTTATTTTTATTAGCTAATAGTTTTACCAAAAATATAATTGATGAAAATGAACTGAAATGACAAAGGATATCATTGACTTATTGCATGAATGAAAAAAAAAAAAAAAAGACCCATTGCTTACCGTAGAAGATAGGAAAGGAGGTGTGCTTTGTTGGTGCATGAAAGCGTATTCCTTGAGGACGCCTTTTAATTTTATTTTTTTTTAAAACAAAAGTGAGATTGTTGATCTCGTTTTTATCATTAAAAGCGAAATTGTTGATTTCGTTTTTATTATTAAACTTAGATTTGTTGATTCCACTTTAAAAAAATGTCGTAGATCAGTAAATAAGTTTGAAAATAGGTGTACATCGATAATTATGTTTGAAAATAGTTATACATCGGTAATAAACTCTCCTTAACCATAGGTTCCCGCCAATTGATCCAAACCACAATGGGTGCAACTTGGGTAGGTTGGACAGTCAACGCTATCTCAACCCTAGGTATATAATCTACAACATTAACCCTAACCCTACCTCGGGCTGATAAACTCAACCCAAGTACTACCCAAGTTTAATTCAGGCAGACACGGATTGAATTCGGGTTAATGATTTGGGATTGATTTCGGGTTAATGTTTTAAACTTTATACATATATTACATAATATTCAAATAATTTAACAACCAACAACTTCAATCAAGTTTTTAACATAAAAACCATAATATTAAGAACTCAATACAATTACAACCATACAGAACACAATCAGATAGATCAATTTATCAATTTATGAAAGTTTAAATTAAAATGATCAATTTATGCAACTAAAGATTTTACACTGCAGCAAGCGGGTAAGATTTATAGTCAGATAGTGACTTATTATTTACTAATGACAATCAATCTCTCAAATAAATTATAAAATTGTATTTATATAATAGTAATTCGGGTTCGAGAGGTCAACCTGAGCCAAACCCAAATTAAATTCGGGTTAAAATTTTTTGACTCAAACTCAACCTAAATATTAAAAATCTTAGCTCAAATTCTAATTTTTTCTGGTTAGACTCAGGTTAAAATCGAATTGCCCAATCCAAATTACACCCCTCCAAACCACCCTCGCCCCTCCGATCGATCCCACCACCCTCGCTTATCCCTTCATTACAAGTAACCCCACCCCATCAGAGGTGACGTATACGAATAGCAAGGCTCGAATGAAAATGAATGCAAACCGTAACATTTTCACTTTCCTCCCCGTCGTCCGAGTTCCGTTCAAGGCTGTGGTTGAATCGGAGCTAGTCCATAGCTTTATTTTGGGCTTTTAATCGAATTGAAGTGGATCGGGTAGACTCGTAGTTCTATTTGAGGGCTGTGTGTTAAATTGGGGGAATGAAACTTTTGTTGGTGGTGGTTGTTACAATTGCAGTGGTGATGAGGGCTGGGTAGTGGTTGGAGAGTTCACAACGGCCTATTCTCTTTGTCTTTTTCCTCAAATTTTGTCTTTTTCTTTGGTTGGCTGGTGTCTGGGGATGGTGTGATCAGGTGCATAGTTGTTGCGATGCCGATAAAGAATTGGGAGGTGCTGATTTTTGTCGCTAATCGACATTGGGGGTAGTGTTGTTGGTTCGGTCTATGATGAGGCATCACTAAGTTGTGATTGAATAAAGTCATGTTGGGTATGGAGGTGATGGGCCGCAGGATGTAGATATACTGGTTGATGTATGGTGCCAACGTTGGGTATGGGGATGAGGGTTGGG
>CM042195.1:27399291-27413425 GCA_023539305.1 Ilex asprella
AATAAAGATATTTTAACTTTTGTTTTTGTTTTTGTTTTTTATTACAAAGAGGGTGAGAGAGTGTTTAATTTTAATTTTTGTTTTTGTTTTTATTTTTTTTTTACCAAAGAGAGAGAAAGTGTGTGATAGTAAATATGAGTTGAGTTTTGATTATTTTTTTTAATTTCTAAGTTTTTAATGTTATGAATTGGATTATAGACTTAAATTATTGAAATAAAAATTTTGATTAAATTTAATTTTTTGGGACTTTTTTGTAGGGCTTAAAATTTAATAGATTTTTTTTGTGGGTTAGCGATGTACCTAAAATTATAGGGCTTTCCAAAAATTTGGGGCCTAAAGCCCATGCTTTTTTTTCCATACTATTGGGTCGGCCCTGTTATATAATAATAGATACGAGTTATAAATTCAAACATCTTAAGTTTGAATTTTAACAACTCTTTAGCGTCAAGCAATGAAAAATATATCTCATATGAATACTTTAGTTTCGACGTGAATGACTTGTTTTTTACCAGACTAAGAAGAGATTAGTCGAAATCCATGAAAGGTAGTCTGTATATCCGTGTTGAATAAAAAAAAATTGTGAGACATTCAAAAGCAAACACTTTTAACTCTAAGGACTGCTGAAGTAATAATATAGACGAGTTGTAAATTTAGACGTCTATAAGTTTGAATCTTGGTAACTCTTTAAGATGATAGATTTATCCCTTATGAATACCCTAATCCCTACATGAATGGTCTGCCTTTGACTGTACCAAAGATGAAATTAATCAAGATACATGTAAATTGACTCAAAAATCCCTAACTATTAGGGAAAAAAAACACACACACACAAAGTAGTTTTGTGAGACATTGGGGGACATCTTATATTATCTAAAACATTATCATATCCACTTTTGGTTTACATGTCCGTTTTGAAGACACCTCTACCTTAACTACAACAAAAATTATTTATGTTTGCACTTTTCCTGTTTGACCGTGAATCGGACTGGTTTGACCGTGAACCGGACCCTCAGACTGTCCGGTTCTTAAATTTGACCTCTTAGACAATTAAACCAGAGTAAAATTGTCAAACCGGTCGGTTCTACTGCCATGTCTATAAAATGCCCAAAATTCCTAATTTTGCCCTAAATCCAGTCGGTCTCCTTCTTTTCCACTCCATTTCTTCCTCTCTTTCTACAGTCCATTTGATCGCTGCCTCTGATCCATCCGATCTCAACACCCATTGAAATCTCTATCTATCCTTTCCACTTCAGTCTTCTCTTTCTGTCTATGATTTGTTTGTGTGTACATTGTTGGCTTGTTGTTGCACGAACATACATCATCTTTGGGGAGTCGCGATGAGGAGGCTGGTCGATTTCATCCTATCTTCACTATTCTTGTGTTTCTGTCTTCGATGTTCAGTAGTGATCGGTTTCATGAGGAGTTGGTTTCATTGGATTGTTAATATTCTATTAGATTTTATAAATTGTTTAAGAAAAGAAGTGATTTGTGATTTTTTTTGTGTTCTTAATTTCTTATTTGATCGATTATAGCATAAAAGTATATTTTTTGTACCTATTCAAACATTTTAATATATTCATCATTATTAATAATATTTATTATTTTTTATTATACAACCGGTCGGACCAGTTAACATAACGGTTGAACCAGTGAACCATTGACCTGATCTCTTTGCTGGTTCGATGTCCAGTCCGATCCTGATAACTATTTTAAGTTTTTTATTTTCGTTGTTGTCAAATGAAAAAACAAATAAAAAAGGTGTATGGGAAAAACAAAGTAAGAGAATTCAAACCGAGCTCCAATCAAGAAAAAAGCTGACTTGGAAATTTTGCTGTCAAGCGAGATGCATTCAACCTTCATTTGAGCAAGCAAGCAAGCAACCAATTTGGTCAAACAAGTTTCATATATAAAATGTTCTTACACTAGTACTTTTTTTCTATCGAGATTAAAGGTGCAAAAAAAATGAGGAGAAACCAGTCTTGACTCTCACTTTTTTCCTCTCTTTCGTCGGCTGGGCCTCAACTATTTAAAGCTTTACAAAAATAGTTCAAACTACACCTATTTTTGTCTAAATAATCACAATCTGCATTTCGGATTCACGTAATTATTAATAAACACGTGAATTTATGTAGGGTGAGGCTATTTTTATTTTAAAATATTTATTTTAATCTCATTTAATTTTTTATTATCAAACTATTAAGTCCACTATTTTTATACTCACCTCATTAATAACTAAGTTCATCACATGCTATAGATACTCTTTTAATAATTAACTAAGAAAAAAGAGAAAGAAAAGTCTATCAAAATCCAAAAGAAAACAAGAAAGAAAATCAAAAAAACAAAAGCAAAAATCTGTCGCCTGAAAAATAAAAAACAAAATAAGTTTTTTAATTCACAAACGGCACAAACTTGCCAAGCGAAATAATTTTTTTTATTGAAGTAACCTTTGTTGTCACTTTTGAAAACAATAATTCAATAGCAAAATTAGTTCTAGAGATTTGTACATGAATGCCATGTTCAAGGCAATAGAGCTCCTAATAGGAGTTTCCAACCTAAATGCCTGCTTGACAATGTGGATTGAAATGCACTCCCTCATTTTTGACTTTGTGGGTTTGTGTAACACCTCAACCTAATTTCATATAACCTAGAGTGCTAACAGCTTTCACAAGCAATAATTAATTCAATTCTCAAACAATGGTTAAATTTTTATATCAAAATTGGAACACCTCGACCCAACTCCAGAATAATATTCAGAGCGCTAATAGCCCCCATAGTTACTAAATAACACAATCTCCAAATATTGAATAAACTCTAATATACCAATTTCATAAGCATATCAAGTCTTTGCTATTAAGTTCAACAGATTAAATATACTATTCACAACTATAATATGATGCATTCATAGAATTATTACATTTAACAAATACGTGAAGCTTATTACTAATTATATTCATCAACAACTTTTATAAACACTTAGAATAAAAACCCTGAAAATTAGCAGTTTAAATATCCACGAATTCCTTTGGCACTTGCTAATCTAAAAAAGAATAAATAATGTAGGGTGAACATCAAAAACTCAGTAGAGTAATTCAATTTCTAAACAAACAAGTTTAAAAATAACATAATTTGACATGATTGGACAATATCAAAACAGTTCATTTCAAACATAAGTAATAAAGCCAAAAACATTTAAGTAAAACAGTTAAGTTTGAAAAACAATAATACGATCATAACATCAACATAGCGTTGCATTAGTGGGCAATCATCCTAATAGATCAATCAGAGTCCATACGAATATAGGATCTAACTTTTTTGGGGGATTTGCACAACGAGAAAATCTCTACGGCCTCAACCTACAACTTTAACTCTATGCCACTAGACCATTGCTCACTTACATTTAGTTTAAAAGGCCCTTAGTGTTTCATTCAATACGAATATTTTGAACAATTGTGCAAATTTGCATTCAAAACAATAATCTGGGTCCGGATCACAAGCCATTATCAAAACACATAGTCATATATTTCAAAAAAATATTAAACAATCATAAATAACATATGGAATAATTAGAAACAAGTTTAAAAAGTATCGCCCGTCTCAGAATTGATAAACCTTGCTTGTCTCGGTATTTTTGATCTGTAATAGCCAAAAGAACAAAACAATGTTATTTTTAGATGAATTTTTTTGTATACATACTAAGTTTAACTATGTAAAAGTAGTGTAAAATTAGTTTGAATAAAATCCCTCAAAAAGTAGGTCAAATTGACCTCGGAGGTAAGAATATACTTTTTCGCATCTTATTTTGATCCAACCGTCAAATCAACCTAAAATTTTATGTAAACCTCCGTATATGTCTTAGGGTTATATTCTCAAAATTTGGGGGTCATCAGACACTCAAGATGCTCATACCAGTATAAAGTGTACTAGTGCATCCAAAAGGAACCCCCGATGAACTGGTTGATCCAAAAGACTCGGATGAACCGGTTGAACACTATTTGAACCAGTTCATCACCTAATAGATCCTCTGTAACTCTAATCCTACACCACCATCAACTACGGCGCATCACCAACCAACCATCATATAGCACTTCTTGACCTCCCAAGAACACTCCTCGAATAATAAAACCACCTCAAAACATCCCCATCGTAAAACCCATTTCATGAAAAACCATACTTATATCAACTTTTAAACCACAAAACTTGCATTTATACAACTTTAAAGTTAAAACTAAATTTGAACATGGATTTCTAGTATTCAACTCAGCTAAGAATATACCTCTTGACGTTCGAAACCAATTCTGGTGAATAACTCTAACCTTGCGTCTTCTTCTCCGAACTTCTCACTAAGCTTTCTCTATTTTCACTCTTCTTTCTTCTCTCTTTGTCTCTCTCTATCTAAGTATTCTATCTTTCCCCCACCTAGCTAACACAGAGGCTTTACACCTCGTCAAACTACTATATAGCCTACGAGAGGTGGAGAAACCCTAAACCAGTCAGCGAACAGCTTAGGGAAATATGTTATGTAATGGCCTTTCATGAGTACTGATGGGCTAGGCCTAAATGACCCAATCCATATGGAAAGTTCAATCTTAACTAAGAGCCCAACCTTATACAGCCCACCAAGCCTAATGGGGTCCAAGTTCGGTTAAGCTCATCATGGAGCTACATCAGCTTGCTTACGTCATCAGGAGAGCACCCAAAAGCCTCACCCTCGCCGCCTTGGAAAGAGTCAGCACTCTCCTCATCTTTGATCGAGTATCATGGAGAGCACCTCAACCACCTCGCCTCGTTGAGAAGAAGTCGTGAGCTCCACCACAATAGCTACTTAGTTGCTAGTAAGTTGCTTCAATCTGTTAAGGGGCGACTATAAATTGTAAGCCCCATCAACACTTGGGAGCAGAAGACACTTAACTGAGCACATACCTCCTCTTCTTCTCCAAGTTTGTACTCTCTACTCTCCTCACATACTTGAGCTAATAAAGTACCCTGTGACCCTAGCCATTCAAAAGTGGACGTAGGTCACCTTGACCGAACCATTATAATTCTTGTCTTCTCTTTACTTTAATTACTACATTTACTACTGATACTTGACAGGTGGTGTGCAAACCCAATTTTGCATCATTAGTTTGGCGTCATCTGTGGAAAATGACAGAATTCTCGCTTTCATACACTTTCTCTAGTGAACCAATAACGATCATTATCAGGTCCATGAACCGGCCTAAGGATAACCAACCAAGAGAGGAGGAGATTGCTTCTTCACCAACCAACCCTGCCCCAAGTACGCAACAGATGCTGGAGATCATGCAGGAGTTCGTGGCCCAGAACCAGTAAATCCTTCAACTAATGCTTGCTGCACATGGAAGAGTATAACATGGACCTCAAGTGAGAGGAGCTCCACGCCTTGGACGTCAAGGAACAACCCACATAGGTTCTCCTTATCTGGGTGCCCTACCCTTGAGAGCCCCCTTGGGCGCGCAACATGGGGGAGTTCCCCATGAGGGACCTCCACCCATTCTTCCAGCTTTTATTCTCCATGGTGGAGACCCTCTTCTCCAAGAGGACATGGGTGAGAACCAGAGCATGGAGCACGAGAGCTGTTTCCATGACAATTGAAGAGGAGTTTCTAGTCACTAGGACGAAAAAATTAAAGAGGTGCAAAATCAACTGGGTAACGTCTTCAACGCCATGAAGGCGCAAGGACTTAACACTGTGGACTACCTTGTTAGGCGAATTGACACGCTTTCAAACCTGACGTGGAAAACTACCCCTCCTTCAAAAGTTTAAAATGTCGTCTATCAAAATTTTTGACGGTATGAAGGACCCGCTGGATCACCTCGAAACTTACAAGACCATGATGCAACTGTGCAACGTCCCGATGAAATCAAGTGCAGAGCGTTCCCAACCACCTTAAAGGGATCTGCTCGACAATGGTTCTCTAAACTCACCCCGGCCTCCATAGACTCCTTTGTTGAACTAAACAGATCTTTTGTGACATAGTTTATTGGTGGGCGTTGCCAGCCGAAGCCTGTCACCCAACTACTCAGCATAAAGCAGGATCGAGACAAAAGCCTAAGGAGCTATCTTACTCATTTTAACGAGGAGGTTCTCCAAGTTGAGGAGTCCGATGACAAAGTAACGATGACCACCTTCTTGGGAGGCCTTCGCTCACCAAGCTTCCTCTTCTTAGTGATGAAGCGACCACCAAAGAGGATACTAGAACTATTGGTAAAAGCTCAAAAATATATGAATTTGAGGAAATCAATAAGTCTAGGCGAGGTGAATCATCTCGCAGATCACCAAAAGCTTGACCTACCTCTGCACTGTTCTCAAAGATACAGTCTATACCTCAAACTTAATGACTCTCTCATGGGTCGCCAAAAGCTTGGTCTCTGCACTGTTCTCAAACAGGCAGTCTATATCTCAAGCTTAAGGACTCTCTCATGGGTCGCCAAAAGCTTGGTATTTGCACTGTTCTCAAACAGACAGTCTATACCTCAAGCTTAAGGACTCTATCATGGGTCGCAAAAAACTTAGCCTCTGCATTGTTCTCAAACAGGCAGTCTATATCTAGCTTAAGGATTCTCTCACGGATCATCAAAGGCTTGGCCTCTGCACTGCTCTCAAACATGTAACCTCTATATCCAGCTTAGCGACTTTCTTGTTGGTTGCCGAAGGCTTGCCCTCTGCACTATTCTCAAACAAACAACCTCTATGTCTGGCTTAGCGGCTCTCTCGCAGGTCGCTAAAAGCTTGGCCTTTGCACTATTCTTAAACAGATAGCCTATACCTCAAGCTTAAAGATTCTCTTATAGGTCACCAAAAACTCAATCTCAAGAGGCATAGCTCTCTTACGAGTAACCTTAAACTTTATTTTTGCTCTTGTGCAAACAATCTACCTCTCTTTAGGTAATCATGTTAAATATTTTAATGTTTAGAATAATATTATTTTTTCCACCTCTAGACAGGATCTTGAAACTGAGGTCGTTTGTAACCCCTAAGACTACATTAGATTGAATGTCAATAATCGGGTCTCATCCATCGGACACCTGCTCTTGGGTACTAACCCAAAACAGCCCAGCGCTCGCCCAAGGCAGCCCAGGCTCTCCCAAGATGCCCAAGGAAGCCCAAAACTCGCCTAAGGCAGCCCCACTCGTCCAAGCACCCCCAGACTCGCCCAAGGCAGCCCCGGTTGGCCCAAGGTGCTCCAAACATGGCTTATAATATATCAAATCGAAACTCTCGATGAGTCCTACAAGACTCACAACCTTTTTCTATGAGTGATGTTGTTAAAAGTCTATAAAAGGCCCAAAAATGTCTGTTTTAGCCTCTTCTAACACTTCTAGCTCGCCTAAGAGATCCATAAGGGCGCCTGATCCCTTTTGCTCGACCAACTGGGGTAGCCTAGCACCTGCAGAGGTGCCTGACCCCCTCTACTCACCCAAAAGAGGCAGCCCAGCGCTTGGAGAGGTGCCTGACCCCCTCTGCTCGCCCAAATGAGGCAGGCCAACCCCTAGAGAGGTGTTTGGCCCCTTCAGCTAGCCAAAGCAGGGCAGTCTAGAGCCTAGAGGAGCGCCCAACCCCTTGTGCTCACCCAAAATGGCGCCTTTTGGTGCCTGCACTGCTAGGACCAGCCCTCTGTCCAGCCTCTTGCTCGCCTATAGTGCTCCAAACATCGCCTAGATGGGCGCTCAAATCGGTCTGCTCAGCACCCAAACCAATCTCCTCAGCTCCCATGGAAGGCTCATCAACCTCGACGTTAGTAGCCTCGGCGCCCAGTTGCCAACCTCTACGGCACGCCTTAAGGGCGCTCCTCATTCCTGCACGCCCATCTGTGCGAACAGCGGGTGCTGTCCCATCTTGTTCGCCTAATACATGGGCTGCTCGCCCAACTAGAGCCTCGCCAAACCCATGGGTTGCACACCCATTGTTCACTCAACCAAGTCGCCCCCTTCACTACCTTTCTCGTCGAAATGGTCAGCATCTTGGCGAGCCCTGGGCGCCTCACCCCCTCGGCTCACCTCACCGATGCCACTTTGATCCAAGGGAGTCCAAGCCTCCTTGATGCATATTTGTACGGTGTTCTCGACATCCATTGTCGACCACTGCCTACTTCGTCTTCAACGGCAATGGGTGTCGTCTCTTTAATCAACATTGATCGAAATGCTAAGTAAAACTCAAGAATCCCTAACCTTGGGTCTCCAAAGATTTCAAGAAGGAGTCTCCACCACTCAGAGCTCAAAAATTCTAGTTAATGCCCATTTCTCTAAGTTTTCTTCTACACGGGGCATCGAGGAGCAAATGATGGGTCAGGCCCAAATGGCTCAATCCATGTGGAAAGACCAATCTTTACTAAGAGTCTAACTTTATAAAGACCCGCCAAGCCTAATGGGGTCCAAGTTCAGTTAAGCTCATCAAGGTGCTACATCAGCTTGATTACGTCATTAGGAGAGCACCGAGGAGCCTCACCGCCACCTTCTTGGAAAGAGTCAGCACTCTCATCATCTTTGACCTAGTCTCATGAAGAGCACCTCAACCACCTCGTCCCGTTGAGAAAAAGTCGTGAGCTCCACCACAATAGCTACCTAGTTGCTAGTAAGTCGTTCCAATATGTTAGGAGACAACTATAAATTGTAAGCCTCACCAACACTTGGGGCAGAAGACACTTAACTGAGCACATACTTCCTCTCCCTCTCCAAGCTTGTACTCTCTACTCTCCTCACATACTTGAGCTAATAAAGTACCCGGCGACCCTAGCCATTCAAAAGTGGATGTAGGTCACCTTGACCGAATCACTATATTCTTGTCTTCTCTCTACTTTAATTACTGCATTTACTATTGATACTTGACATGTGATGTGCAGACCCAATTTGTGCATCATTAAATATCATAAAATCAAAAAATTTAACTGTATTATTATTATTATTATTATTCCATCACCAAAATCTACACTCACACCTAATCACACATACATCTACTTTAGTTCCTATTTAAAGTCTCTAAATACCCTGTTGTCACAATTTGTGCGTTTAAGAGAGATTGAAAAATAATGATTTTATAGTTGGGGGAGATTAATATAACTAATCAGACACACATGTAAATCCTAAATAAAAATTATTAAATTTGACAAAGATATTAAAACATAATAAAATAAATAAAAATTCACATAGTACACATGAAATCAAACATAAAATTAAATTAAGAATTAATATTGATTATACACAAAGTTGACTATGTATAATTAAATTAATCAAGTGTATAATACAAAGTAATTGATTAAGTAATTAATAGTAAAAGACAGATTGAGTATTTGAGTCTAAGTTACATAACCAGTGAAGATAGCAACGATGGACGAAGAGTTCTATTAATGAGAGAGTACAAGGTAGTAGGATAGAGATAAAAAACAAGAATACGCTCAAAGTGAGGTGTGTGAGATCTGCCATCTGTGTAGGGGATTTACAATTTATAAACATAAAACTTTAACTATGGAGGTGACGTAAATGTCAAACTATTAATTTATCGGAGAGGATAATTATAATTGGGAATGACTACCTCGATAATTACTCTTCCATGTATGTTGAATTTCCCTAGACTCTTGAGCTTTGGATTACACTGAGGTCATGAGCTAAGTCTGACCTACCTTTTGATGATTTGAGTTTAACCCATGGACCAAGCCCAAGACTGGTTTGGATCTGAGCTTGTCAAATACTATTTGTATCTCATCAAAGACATACATATTAAAAAAGTGTTTTGTGAATATATGAGATGAGATAATGAATGAAGCCCTAATTGTGAAAATATATAAAGTGAACTTATTTTATTAAAAAAGTGTATATAGTGTGTGGTTTGCTTAGTTATTAATGTGCTAGATATAAAAATTGTAGGTTTAATAATTTAATAATAAGAAATTAAATGGAATGAGATAAGATATTTTTGTGACGTGAGAATAGTCACATCCATTTATGTAATGTAGATTTATCTGATCAATACAAATAAACCTCAAAACGCATGAATTCACATCTGATTGTGTATTCAACTACCCAATCAACTTATCGAGTTTGCCCAATTACAAGTTGTTGTATTTTTTGGTAAATTTTCTCAACTATAAGTGTTGGAAAAAATTGGATCCAAATAAATTGAATGGCAAGGTGAGGCGCGGACTAGGTCGCTCTTTTAAGACGTTTCGCGCCCCTTTATGAGATAATCACAGCGCATAAGACAATAACGCGTTGTCTCCAGGATACAACAACCCCTATAGACTGTAGCTTCACTCAGATTTGTACAATTGAATGAAGCAGAAGCTTCATACACACCTTTGAATATTGCCCAGAAACTTATATAGTAAGAATATAGCTGAATCAGATTATATCTCTATGCTGAAAATATATATACACATATATGTATATATATACACAAATAATACATGTTTAATTGTCTGTAATTACTTCTATACTTAAATAGATAATAACTCAAAATATGGATGTTGGAATACCAGTCGTTTGGAGGTTTTTAGTATTCAGCAACTGAAGTTTTAATTCAGAAATAGTGATAAAAATAATAAAAAAAAATAAATTATTAAAAAGTGGGTTTAATACATTTTATATTGTATTTTTTCGAGGCGAAGGGCCCCACTACCCGGGTCGTGGACTAGGGTCAATCACGTGGATCGTAGATTTTAAAAATTCGTATCTCCTCCGCTAGTCCCACCCTCTGCGCACGTGAGATTCCCAAGACTCTTTTTAATTCAAAGGCTAAATAACACTAGTCTATATATATACTCAAGTATCTTTGGACCTTTTGTCGATGTAGGATTGAGTTTCCACACTTAAAATACTCTTTTAGTTAAAATACTCTAACAATAATTCATACAGATCTTCTCTGTTGCTTTTTACTCAATTTTATATAATATATGTGAGGTGGCCACTCTTAAATAATGAATTTCACTTAAATTATGATGATTTACCGTTAAAAAATTGAATGAAAGTCTAATGGGGAAATATCTGGAGAAAATATTTAATGTAATTGCCATCAAGCTATAATTGTAATGTCATATTACTATTTAATAAAAATATAACAAGTGAATAAGTGAATTCCATATAATTCAATAACTATTATAAGGGGTGTCAAATGTGTCGGGTTGAGCTATTATGTATTGGGTTATTTTAAAGTTTGTATAAAAAATCCAAAAACACAAACTTGATTTATTTACATGTTGAGATGTGTAAACACTAATTTGACCTGACCATTAAATAGGTTACCCGAACACAACCTATTTGACATGTTTAATAAACAAGTCATTTTCGAGTTAACAATATAACATGAACTGTTTAACCTGTTTAACACATGTAACATTGACGTGTTTAACACATATAACCTATTTTCACACATGTTCATTACCATTAAATACACCATTCAATCATTCATCCAAAATTTTAAATAAGTTCTTTCATCGATAACATATAATATCTTATCAATGAAATTAAATAAAATACATTCAAGTTTCAACCCAAAATTTAATGCAAAAATTATACTAGTATACTGTCATAATAATATTAAAGAATTATATTGTTAATTATCATAGTAGAAATAAGAACTAATAAGAAATAATGTTAAGATCACATTAGTTATATATAATAGATAAATTATACTACCATAAATGGGTTAAACGAGTCTACAATGATTTATATATGTCGGGTTTGTGTTTGAATCATTTCAACCCGTTTAAAATATACAAGTTAATCAGGTCAAAATCGAGTTAACTAATTTTGATATGAATCCAACATAATTTTTTTCGTATTTAAGCGTGTTGACCCATTTTTACCCATTAACCAATTTAATTTCATGTCCAATTCATTAATTTCGTGTTGTGTTAACTAGTAGCGTCAAAAATTGACCACCCTAACTACTATCCCTATGCATAATCATACAACCACTCACGTAAGCTGATAAATTTTATTTTATCTAATTTGTTATGATTTTGTTGAATTATAATATTATTAATGTGATATAATCGTTGCAACACTTGAACAACATAATGCATTCAACGTGAGGATAACGGTTGATTTACTTTCCCACTTTAAAATCACGGGTTTGAATGTTACTGTTCCCTTTCCTTTGCAGTGGCTGAACAAAAAAATAAAAAAACCGTCAAAGGCGGGCAACGTATAAAGGCAAAGGGCCGTCGATTTTACGCCAACTATGACTTTACAAGAAAGCTCCAGAAGATAGCGTGACTCGGCTCTAAGTAATCAGACCTTTTCTTACCCAATAAAATAATAATAAAAAAAAGATATATTATAAGCCTCTTGAGACGATTGGCTCTCAATCTGTTCTCTCTCTGCATTCTCCGCTACATTCTCCGAATTCCGCCCCTCCCCTCCCTCTCTCCGGTAGGTCTATCTCTCTCTCTGTCTCTCTAAATTTATTTATATTTATTTGTTTTTTTTTGCATACATGAGGTCGGGAACGACTCTAGGGTTCTTGTGATATGAATTTCAGTCAGATCTTGAATTGGTTGTGTGATTGATTAAATTTGTTCTTCGGCGTGTTTTTTGTGATGATCTAGCTGATTCTTGTTTGTTTTGCTCACGATCTGCTGCCTCTGATTTAATTTTTCCTGTATCTTTCGTCAGGACCTTGATTTGAAGACCTGAGGGGGTCCTTGTACTTATGGCGTCGAAACGTATATTGAAGGAGCTCAAGGATTTGCAGAAGGACCCTCCGACATCGTGCAGTGCCGGTAAACACTTCATATTCTCTCTGTTACGTGTAGATGTGTGTTTATAGGTATTTATGTAGAGATTTTTTTTGCTTGGGTTTGGATTTTTGTTCACCGCTTCAATTTTTTATGCTTGTGTATGATGTAAGGGAGAATACAACTTTTGAAAGCACATTTGCTTTTATATGATCCATCTATTGAAGTATTAGTTAAGTTACTTTGAATATCACGTAGTTTGAATGGCTCTCACTTGGCTAAAGCTGGTAGAGGTTTTAGAGTGCCATTTGATCAAGTTTTCTCGCTGTCTCTGTGTCTCTCTGTAACTTAATCAAATTTGGCAGATGTTAGGTGGACAGGGGAATTCTGCTGAAGGACTTGGTAACATGGTTATACTCCCTGGGTATATTAATAATAGATTATTGAGTTGGAGTTGGTATACCATCTCTTATTATTGTCCACTAATTGATGGATGGGATTTTGGGGTTTTGAAATGGTTGTATTTTTACTATCTAGCTTCACCATCATAACGGTGATCGCTTTTTGTTATTTGTTTATTTCTTGTTGTGTGCGACAGTTTGCAACTTCTTTTTCACAGCGTTTTCTACAAAGTTGTCCTGGACTGAATTTTGTATACTCAACATCAGTGCTTATTTTGGTGAAATAGGTCCTGTTGCTGAGGATATGTTCCATTGGCAAGCAACAATCATGGGGCCTGCAGATAGCCCTTACACAGGAGGCGTATTTCTAGTTTCCATTCATTTTCCTCCCGATTATCCTTTTAAGCCTCCTAAGGTATGTCTATGTGTTGGCAGTGTATTGTGTATTGTTTTCTTAGATACCTTGACATAACTTTAAGGCAATTTATAATCTATTCACTTCTCTTTGGACGAAAAAAGGAGAGAGAGAGAGAGAGAGAGAAGGAACTTGGTTTTTTACTGTTTTTCCCCAATATGTGTCGGAACTTGAGTTAATTTTTTTACATGACACACATGCATGGGGGGTGGAAGGGTTGAAGTTGAAGACTCTAATTTCATGACAACCTGCTGGTCGAGATGGTCCTAGAGCTTTGCATATTTGCCATGCTATCACTAGTCAAGGAACACCTATCTTGTTGGTCAATGAACTCTGTACGACTTGCTTTGTTGCAAGTGATGAAAGAATCATATCTCAAACGCAATCATGATAAGTAGTCACAGAATTTATTTGCTGAAAGGCCTATAGGCTTTTTTGTAGGTAGCATGGTCTTGGTGGATATATGCTTTTATAGATATAGGACTACATCAATGCCATAATTGGGATGCATGTGATATTATTCAACAGTGCTGGATGTAGAAGTTTGAGTGTAAGGGGGTAGAATATTTAAGTGGATGTGACATAGAAACAGAAATAACAGCAGCTCCAAATAATTAGAAAATGAGGCCC
>CM042195.1:27413525-27430371 GCA_023539305.1 Ilex asprella
TTGTCATATTCGAATCCAATTACAATTTATGTGATTTGATTATCCTGATGGATTTGATAATTTTAATCCATATTCGAATCCATTAACTTTCGGATATCCAGTTCAAAAATCTGATTCGATCCATTTAGATACAAAGTAAAATCATCTTACAAGTATCTCATAAATTGTAATATCCTACAAATATCTTACTCATTTGAAGCCTTAACAGGTAACAAACTAAATACATCAACCTCAATGTTAGTTATAAATAAAAAAGAAGAAAACAGTAGTAAAAAAAGTGGGGGATGAAAAGATGTTGGTGGATATATACGATTTGGATAGGGATCGGATTTGGTAAATCCAAATTCGAATCCATTAAATATAACATAACGGATTCGAATTCAGGTAGTTGGTAAAAATTATTAATTCATATCCGGATCTAGCTAATCGGATGCGGATCAAAATCAGATTCATTGATAGGCCTGCGCACTAGTACTCAATTTTCTTCTTCTTCTTTATCTGGTGGTTAGTTTTTTCTCCTAAATGACCTTTTTTGGATGCTTTAGGATAGTTGAGATAGTGATAGTGTGCATATGATATTATACATGTATTCGCGAGTGTTCACTAGACAAGTACCATATAATTGCTCTGTATGTAATATGTGTGGTATCATGTCCATGTATTCTAGCATATAATTGTATGCTCATTTAGGAGGCTTATCAAATTGTGTTATTTGTAGCATCTTTAGTTATTATAATTTTTTTTGAGGTGAGTGTTCACCGGGCATTGGTAGGAGTCTCGTGAATTGGGTATTATATGCATTAGATATAATGGTTCAGGATTTCTACGTTATAAGTTTTAAAATTTTGTCCATCCTTTTTAGTTTGTTGAATTTCTATTGATGTCTTGTTCTATCTTCTGCTTATCTAACAATGTTAATGTGGTTATGTTTCAGGTTGCATTTAGGACCAAGGTGTTTCACCCCAACATTAACAGTAATGGGAGTATTTGCCTGGATATTCTTAAAGAACAATGGAGCCCAGCGCTAACCATATCAAAGGTTTGTTCCTACTCTTGCTTTGGTATTTTCTGGGAGTGTCATTATTTGTATTGCCTAAAGAATCTTAATTCCTATATATCCAGACTATAATATTTGACATGTTGGAACTCACTGGCCAGTATAGGATTATATGGTGGACATGTTTTTGTGGGGATTACCAATTTTATAACACGCTAAAATATGTATGGGAGTCAACATAGAAACTGCTTTTATTATTCTGCACTATCAAAATTGAAATTGTATGTATCATTCTACACAGCACAAACATATATCTTAGAGTGCATACCTTAGCTATGTGGTAAATAAATTGGGTTTAAAGAGGGAGGTAGCAGAGTAATGTAATCTGAAGGTAATTCCTGTCCGGGAAACTTGACAAGTTGCTAAGATTTTGGATTGAATGTTTTGGCCATGCTTGGAAACATGAATAATTAATAGAGGGCAACACTCTGCCACTGACACGTAGTTGAGATTTTTGGTCACATACCTTATTGGAATCAGCAGTAGTTTAGAGAGAAAGAATGGGTCAGGGTTTTTTTTTTTTTGATAAGAAAGGTCTGAGCTGCTTTCAAACTGTGGTTGAAATTTATTTTTTTCTGCCACAATTTATACATGGTGACTATGTTGAAGGGAAGGTGGAAACATTGTGAAGCTCAAGCTCCTCACTGGGTAAATTGCTAGATATTCACAGCTTTTGACTTTTGAATATGTTATGGTTTTCTCTAGTGCAAGCATCATAATTGTCAAATTCATAAAATTTGGGGTGACACACCCCTTTGACAATTCAGAAGGTGATGTGAATTGTGGGAAGGTCAATATAGAGTGCGTTGATGGAAAAGGAATTGAAGGAACTTGTGAACTAAGCTACCCTCAATTCCATTTTTATACGGGAAGGGTAGATGATGGGACTAAACTGTGACCCCTAATCATACTACTTGTTCGACGGTTTTTGTGGGTAGAAGAACCCTTAATGGTTTACATGGTTTTCACCTTGCTATTCGTTTTTTTGAAGTAGATTATATGAAAATATTTCATATCTGGATTTGAATACTCTTTCTTTTATTGAATGAAGTTAATGTATACCAATGGTGTGTCAAAAGTACTACCCAGACACCCATATTTAATTGTCTATAATGTTGCTGGAGTTTTGGAAAAGTCAGATCTGCATGACAGGTCACCCAATTGTCTTTCGCAGAGTACACTTTGAGTACGCCCTGGGAATTGTTGGTGGCTCGATGACTTGTATTCCTAGGGTTCATTGTGGTGAGCTTTGGCTGGTATTGTGTTACTGGTAGGTTTTTCTAATTGAGACTCTTCGGAGGGCCTTTGTTTGAGGTGAGGTTCTGTAGTTTGATGTTTACCTCTGTTCTCCTTTCCCCTTCCTTGGTAGTTAGGATAGAGTTACCTCTGTCTTCCCTTCCATTTAGGGGCACTCTAATGGGCCTGCTTGACCTATTGAAATGTCAATCAGCTTCAGTTCTGGGCAAAAATCTGCAACTGGCAGGGTCCCCATTCGACATTCATTCAAAATCCCTTCAGCAATGATATGGTTGTTTGCCATTTGACACCTGTGTCTGTGCCCACAGTTTATACTACAATGCTACGATATCCTTCATCTTTTAATGCACTTCTGTTTTCTACATGTTTGCATTTTGCTTGTTGGCTGTTTTCGATATTTTTACCTAATCACACGGTAGGTATTCGGAAAACTAGGTTATTTTCACAATATGATTTGATAGCTAGGCAAAGCGAGCAATAGGTGATGTGACAAGTGAATGTTGTAGATTCCTCCCCTTGTCATGACGGATCTGACAATTAAAATATTCACACTGGAGTAAACCTAGGCATCGACTGAGATCTCTCTCTCTCTCTCTCTCTCTCTGAACTTTGAAACTTACTGAAAAATGTAGGCCTTTTAAGGTCTGAGTTAATGAATATTTTTTGGGGCTGAAGCTAAATGAATTTAATGTCAGGTCTTGCTGTCTATTTGTTCCCTCTTGACGGACCCAAACCCCGATGACCCACTCGTGCCAGAAATTGCTCACATGTATAAGACTGATAGGGCCAAATATGAGGCCACCGCTCGTAGCTGGACACAGAAATATGCCATGGGATGATGGTGAAACAATCTCTAGCATGTCTGAAAGGCTCTGTAACTCCAGTATTTTCTTTCCATCGGGGTGGATGAAAGAATAAAATTGTTTGCAAGGGACATCATTTTCTTTTTCTCTCTTAAATTTAATGGTTCCAAGGAATTTCGATCTTTTAATATGTGAATATTAATTTGACAACCTTAGACGGGCAAAAACTGTACTGTAACAACAGGGTGGTGTTTTCAAGTCGACATTTGATCTGTTGCGTTTGGTCTTTTATTGATGATTCATGAGAAGACCTATTGATTCTAACAATTGATTGCAGAAGTTGATCATTCGGACATTTCAATTAATAGATGTAAATTCTGGACCTATGAATGGGGGCATGATGACTTGACGTCATCCTCACCTCCCTCCGGCTTATGAATTTTATATTTTCATTATATATACATATGTAAGACGGAAATAAGAAATTCGTTTTATTCAACTAATTTCATGAATTCCTAGCCAATGAATGAAACTAGGGCAGTCTCTTACGTTAGACAGTTCTTAGCTATGCGCAGTTGGGAGGAAGGTTCCAACACCCTTTTTTTTATTATTATTATTAAATCGCTTATAAGAGCATTGCTTGGGAGTCTGGCGTATGGAGATGTCTAAGCCACAGCAAACTGCACGGATTGAAAAATATTGGTCCTTTTGGTCCCGTTTAGCAGTATCATAGTCGCTGTGCTACCATACCTAGTGTAATTTGAATGGGTCGTGTGTTATGACCCGTTACCATTGTACCACATATGTTGAGGCGAAATTTTCGTCTGTCTCATTGTTGGCAGCTATAAGCACAAGGCAATGTTGGGTTGATGCCAAGGGCGTAGTCCAAACTGGAATAGTCCTGCCCTCCAAAGTTTAGGGGTAGAGGTATGTGGTTATGGCGTTGTGGTCTGAGGGGATGTTGATCGAGTCGTGTCATGTCTTGTCATATTGAGGTCGTGCTCAGCTTCATATCAATTAGAATTGTATTATTCTGGAATTGTTATTGTAAACAACCCGAGCTAAAAACTGCACAACTAAAATTTATTTTCCACTCAACAAAATCAACCATTGGTCAAATGCAATTTGGAAATCTATTTGATCAATATTCTGGTAAAAGTAATTATAAAACATTTTTTGTTACAGCAAGCCATATGATATTTGATCAAAAAATTGGGAATAAAAAGTTGTACAATATCTATTAAACAAACTTTTAGTCCAAAATTGACAGTAAAGAGAAAAAGAAACAAACCAGAAACTGAGTCTGAATATCTTCCATCGGGGAAAATATTGCAAGCTCACCGGGTACCACTGTCAAGTGATGTATTAGCCAATGTTGTACATGTACATGTAAATTTTTATGGGTAAATTACATTCACCTCGGTTGAGGTTTTTGAAATAACAGCGAGATTCCCTCAAGTATCGATAATAACACTGTATTTCCTTCTGCTATGATTCTCTGTAACATAAAACCCCAATCGTTACTAGGTCATTAACAGGGAGTCAAGAAACTTGTGACATGACACCAACCTATATTTTTTGAAAATGTCAATACTATCTTTATCCAGATCTAAGATTATACAAACTTATTGCCAAAGTCTTATTCACACTATTGACAACCTAAATACATGCCAAACAAACAATCCCTTTGTATTCTCCATCTTCAACATTGTGCCTTCTACCCTTTTTCTTATCTCCACACATGCCCTCCCTCTCTCTCCACCTACGCATCTTTCTCTTCCATCTGTTCTCTATCTCCTCTTTTTCTTTATTCATGGAATCAAGACCTAAAAAGAAAATGATAAATTGCTACATTTCTACCACTTATCACTGCCATAAACCTGCAACCATCACCACCAATTTAGCAAAAATCGATGTGGAAATCTATTGTATGCGAAAATCGATGCAAACAGATCATTGCAGACTAGACTTAGATCATTGATGCGGACCAACGAAAGCCTAGATACAATTTTAATTGGGTTAAAGCCCACCTTTTTGAAAAATCCTGTTCATTACTAGCGCACGTGGGAGTGGGAGTCTCCATCCCAAAGGATGGAATCCGTAGGGACACAATCATCAGGGGCACATCATCAATATTTCAAAATCACCTCATTTGTTACGATGATAAGGTCTTACTTCATGAAATCAGCACGCTCCGTGTTACGAGGATGGTGCCTTTGTTAAAGCCCCTTCGAGCCAACTTTACTTGTCTATAAATTGTAAGTCTCGCCTACACATGGGGGATATCACACACATCTTAACACACTACACTTTTTGAGTAATAAGATTCAACCCGTCACCATAGTCATTCCTAGTGGAGTAGGTCATCCAGACCGAACCACCTAATCTTTGTTTTTGCTTGTGTTGAGCTCTCTTACTTCATCTTTGATTGATTTTTGCATAATTTTATTTTTGTGTATCATCAATTTGGCACCATCTATGAGAACGAATTGAGTTTTCAACCAACTATCTTCCCATTTTTCTACTCTATTTTCATTTTATGGCTATTACCACAAAGGCCACGAGTCAACAAAATGATGATCATCCACATCAGGATGAGGTCTCGCCACCGGCGGCTAACTCCATTGTTGAGACACAACTATTTGGGACCATGTGGTTGTTGGTAAAATAAAACCAATAAATTCTTTAATTGATGTTCACTGGGCAGGGTACTCCCCAACAACAAGAAGGTGTCACACCCCAGCAGCCAGGAGGCGTCCCATCGGCTAGGAGGCACAGTGCCCTAAGCGACCTGACTAGCACGCCAAGGGCACAAGGTGCACCACCTTGCTTGACACCCCACCTCAGCGTGCCCTGTCTCCCCTTCTTCGTACGCTTGCTCAATCCTTTCATGCTGATGACCCTTCGTTCCAAGAAGGCGAATTGGAAACATATATGGACCATGAAAACCACTACAATAACCCAGAAAGCATCCCCAACCATTGGGACGAGAAAATCAAAGAAGTACAGGACTAACTGGGTGATGTTTTCAATGCCATAAAGGCAAAAGAGTTAGAAATGTTCGAGCACCTTGTAAAGCGCACTAACACGCCATTCGTAGCCAATGTGGCCAACTATCCCCTCGCTCCAAAATTTAGAATGCCGACGATGCAAGTTTTTGACGGTTCAAAAGATCTATTAGATCACCTTGACACCTAAAAATCACTTATGCAGCCGCACAACATATTAGACGAGATTGTGTCGGACTTTCCCCACTATCCTGAAGGGGTCTGCGTGTCAGTGGCTCACCAAGCTCAAACTTGGATTCATGAATTCTTTTGCTGAATTGAGCAAATCATTCGTCTCCCATTTCATAGGAAGACATCGACACCAAAAGGCTATCACCCATTTACTCAGCATTAAGCAAGAATGAGAAGAAATCTTAAGGGGTTACCTTACTCATTTTAACAAGGAGGTCCTCCAGATTGAAGAGTCGGATAACAAAGTCACCATGATTTCCTTCATAAGTGGCCTGTGCTCATCTAATTTTTTATTTTCTGTTTTGAAGCGCCCACCAAAGAGCATGCTAAAACTATTGTCAAAAGTACAAAAGTACATGAACACTGAGGATGTCACCAAAGTCAGCCGAGGTGAGTTCTTACGTGGAGGGAAGAAAAGAAAGGAGCCCCATAAAGACAGGAGAGAAACTGAGAAAAGAGGGGGAGGATAGAGATAGTGTCAATTAAGGACTGTCTCGGCCTTGCACCTCAGAGGCCTTCCTTCACACCGCTCACTGCCTCAATTGAGCATATTTTACTTTGAATTCAGGATGACCTTGCAGTGCTAGCCAAGAAAAATGAAATTCGATTCAAACCATAGAAACCCGAACAAGTACAGTCGTTTCCACTACAACCATGACCACGACACTGACGACTGTTTCGAATTCAAGAAGCAGATCAAGAACCTTATACAGTGAGATTAATTGCGCCAATATGTGGCAGTTAGAGGCCACACCCCACCACCAGGTCTCAACTAGGAGGCGAGCGAGTAGCAACCTGTGGGAGAAATTCATACGATCTACAAAGGGTTTGGAGGAGGAGGTGACTCCAACTTAGCTAGAAAGACACACATCAGAAAGGTTAGGCACTCGAAGCCAAAAGACCAACGCCCACTGAAGTCTCACAAGCTGGAGGATGGTGGGGTTATCTCATTCTTAGACAGAGATCTAGAGGGGATCCAACACCCCTAAGACTATCAAGTGAGAAGGATCAGGACATCTCTCATTAGTTTTTTAGGAAAGAAGGCATATCCCCTAGGCTTCCTCACTCTGCTAGTCATGGTGGGCACAACGCCTAGAAGTTCCACTATAATGGTAAATTTCTTAGTGTTAGACTGCCCGTCCGTTTACAACATCAACTTCAAGTGTCCTGCACTCAACACCTTGAGGGAGTGCCATCTACCTACCATTTCATTCTACATTTTCCAACCCCGTGTGGAATTGGAGAAATTCGATGAGTGCTATGTGGCTTTCATAAGAGCTAAGAAGCCTCAAGGGCATTGCAAGTGGAAGTGTTTGACCTTCAGGGGACGGCACACTGGAGAGAGGCGAGCCAATGGAAGAGCTCACTCCAGTTGCATTGGACAAAGGTCTCCCGGAGAGAAGAGTTTATATTGGCTCCTCACTTCCTAAAGATCGAGTCTACCAACTTACTGATTTTCTGAAACAAAATATTGATGTATTTGTCTGGTCTCACGAAGACCTTGAAGGCATTGCCCCTAAAGTTGCCACCCACTGGATCAATATAGATCCCAGACATAAGCCAGTTTGCCAAAACTTGAGAAGCTTTGCCACAAAAGAGGTGCAGGCCATAGAAGAAGAGGTCGGGAAGTTATTAGCAAATGGGTCAGTTAGAGAGGTGGCCTACCCAGTCTGGTTGTCCAATGTGGTAATAGTGACTAAGGTCAGTAGGAAGTGACGTCTCTACGTAGATTTCACCGAGAACAAAGCATGTCCCAATGACAATTACCCATTTCCACGCATAGATATCGTCATCGACGCCACGACTAGTGGTGAGTTGTTCAGTTTCATGGATGTTTATTCCGGCTATAGTCAGATCAGCATGTACCCACCAGATCAGAAAAAAAACATCTTTCATCACTCCCAAGGGAATCTACTGTTACAGGGTCATACCCCTTAGATTAAAAAATGCATGAGCCACGTACCAACGACTCATAAACAAGATGTTTAAGTCGCAGATCGAGAGAACTATAGAATTGTATATCGACGACATGCTGGTAAAGATCCTGGAGGCAGCGGACCATGTGACACATTTATAGGAAACCTTTGGCATCCTGAGGTCTTCACGGATGAGGTTGAATCCTGAGAAGTGCACTTTTGATGTGGGATCAAGAAAATTTTTAGGCTTCATGGTCAACAAGAGAGACATCGAGGCTAATCCAAACAAGATAAAATCCATTTTTGATATGAAGTCCCCCACCACTATGAAGGAGGTCCAACGCCTCAATGGAAGAATAACGGCTCTCAACAGATTTGTCTCAAAATCAGTTGATAAGTATTTACCTTTCTTCAGGATCCTTAAAAAAACTTTTGAATGGGGACCATATGTAGAAGAAGCTTTTCAAAATTTGTAAGTCTATCTTGTCGCGCCTCTTTTACACTCTCATAACATATTCAGAGAGGCCTTGTACATGAACCTTGTTATCTCATCATATGTTGTAAGCTCTGTCCTTGTTAGAGAGGATAAATGAATACAAAGGTCATCTATTATGTGAGTAGGGAATATCGAGGAGTGGATATGAGGTACATAGATCTAGAGAAGCTAGCATTTGCCTTAGTAATGTCAGCCAAGTGCCTTCGACACTATTTTCAGGGCCACACGATTATGGTTGCCACAGATCAACTATTGAAAAGAATACTGGAAAAACTAGATGAATCTGAAAGGCTCCTCAAATAAGCTATGGAACTGGAAGAGTTCTACATATGGTATCAACCAAGGGTAGCTATTAAAGCATAGACAATAGCAAATTTTGTGGTTGAGCTCGCGTCGCCTGCACCAGCGTCTACACCCAACGACGCCCATGGCACCCCCTGATCCACATCTGTTGCCCACGCCCTCAGCCCCTACTGTGTATTGGTACCCTTACTCTTCCCCAAGTGCCCCTACACGGGCGTATACTCCACGCTTGGTGCCCATTTGGCGCCTACAGGTGCCCTCTACTCTACCTCTGGCACCCGTTCCACGCTTGGCACCCCGTTTCCCCCACTCTTGGCGCCTGCACCCCTCATAGAGGGAAGGGCACCTCCTCGATGTTGTGTCTACATCTCTTAATTCAATGTTGGCTCATCATGAAGCTCTATCCCAATATCGCTGGAAACTTTATGTAGACAGTTCATCAACCAATGAAGGGAGTGGAGCAGGCCTAGTATTCATCAGCCCTAACGACACTCCCCTTAAATATGCCATATCTTTTCATTTTTCAGCCTCCAACAACGAGGCAGAATTTGGGGCCCTCATCTCAGGGCTAAAATTTGTAATCGAAATGGAGGCCCACCATCTCACCGCCTACAATGCCTCCTAGCTAGTAGGGGACCAAGTAAAGGGAGATTTTGAAGGAAATAGAGGATGTAGATGTACCTAGCAATGGTACAGACCCTATTGGCAAAATTTCATCATTTTCATATTCAATATATGCTAAGAGAATATATTTAGATGACAGCTGAACTCGCCAAGTTTGCCTTATCCTTGGACATCCCACCAGGCACCACCTTTATATGTCACCAATTTGAACCAAGCAGACTTAGAACAGATACGGGAGTGTCAATTGCACAACTATAGACCCAAAATAGACTGCACCTATCTAAGCATATTTAAAGGAGGGCACACTCCCAGACAACCCAAAGGAAGCCAAGAAACTAAGACTAAAGGCGTCTAGCTACGTTATTCTGCAAGACACCCTCTATAAGAGAAGCTATTCATTGTCATTGGTTTGTTACCTCTCACCAGACTAGTCCAACTACGCCATGAAAGAGATTCATGAGGGAGTATGCAGAAATTATTTTGGAGGATGCTCTCTAGCCCACAAGGCAGTCAAAAAGGCTACTACTGGCCTAACATGATTAGAGATGTCTGAGACTTTGTAAAAAATGCGATAAGTGTCAACGTTTTGCCACTGTGTCGAGACAACACTTAAAAGAGTTGACCATCATTATCAGGCCTTAGCCATTCTCTAAGTGGAGTATCGACATCCTAGGCCCTCTGCCTATGAGTCATGACAAGTGCAACTTCGTCGTGGTAGCCATCGACTATTTCACAAAAATTGGCAAAAATTGAGCCCTTGTCCTGGATGACAGATAAAAAAGTTTAGGACTTCATTTGATAGAATATAGTGTGTCGATTTGGAGTGCCCCATGCCATAGTGAACAACAACGCCAAACATTTCGATAACAAACTCCTCAATGCTTTTTGCACTGACTTCCAGATTAAACAGTCGCACTCCAATCCAGCTCATCCCTAGGCAAACGGACAGGTTGAAGTCACCTTAAGAACACTAGATGTATTAGTGAGTTAAAATGGATATTCAAACTATGAATAGAGCCTCGTATATATAGTCAAATAATAATACAAAGTGACCTAAACATCCTTGTGGTTTAGGCAAAATATAAAAGTTATAGTAAGGGTAAAAAAAAAGAAAAATAAACCCTAATAAACTAGACTATACTCCAACATTCCCCCTTAAGCTAGACTCAAAAATATCAACTAAGTCAAGCTTAACAAAGAAGTCCAAAAGAATGGATAAAATGACAGGTTTGGTGAAAACATCTGTAACTTGATCACTGGTCCCCACAAACAATGAAGTGACAATATCATAGATAACCTTCTTCTGAAGAAAGTGAACATCGATCTTTATATACTTTGTTCTCTCATGTAGCACTGAGTCAGAAGTAAACTGAATAACAAATTGATTATCACAATATAATATAGATGAAGAAGTCGCTGAAAATCTCAACTTTCCAAGAATTGATCGTATTCAGATAATCTCATATGTGCCAAGTACTAGTGCCCGATACTTTGCTTCTGCTGCCAAGCAAGAGACAACTGACTGCTCCTTGCTTTTCCAAGAGATAAGATGAGCCCCTCGAAAAGGACAGAAATTCGTAGTATATCGAAAATGTCAATACTACCTTTATCCAGATCTAAGATTATCTAAACTTATTGCCAAAGTCTTATTCACACTATTGACAACCTAAATACATGCCAAACAAACAATCACTTTGTATTCTCCATCTTCAACATTGTGCCCTCTCCCTTTTTCTTATCTCCACACGTGCCCTCTCTCTCTCTCTCTCTCCCCGCCAACGCATCTTTCTCTTCCATCTGTTCTATATCTCCTCTTTTTCTTTATTCATGGAATCAAGATCTAAAAATAAAATGATAAATTGCTACATTTCTACAACTTATCACTGCCACAAACCAGCAACCATCACCACCAATTTAGCAAAAATCGATGTGGAAATCTATTGTATGTGAAAATCGATGCAAACAGATCATTGCAGACCAGACGTAGATCGTGGATGCGGACCAACAAAATCCTAGATACAATTTTAATTGGGTCAAAGCCCACCTTTTTAAAAAATCCTGTTCGTCACTAGTGCACGTGGGAGTGGGAGTCTCCATCCCAGAGGATGGAATTCGTAGGGACACAATCATCAGGGGCACATCGTCAATCTTGCAAAATCACCTCGTCTGTTACGATGATAGGGGAAGCTTCATGAAATCACCACGCTCCGTGTTACGAGGATGGTGCCTTTGTTAAAGCCCCTTCGAGCTAACTTTACTTGTCTATAAATTGTAAGTCTCGCCTACACATAGGGGGTATCACACACATCTCAGCACACTACACTTTTTTGAGTAATAAGATTCAACCTGTCACCGTAGCCATTCTTAGTGGAGTAGGTCATCTAGAACGAACCACCTAATCTTTGTGTTTGCTTGTGTTGAGCCCTCTTACTTCATCTTTGATTGATTTTTTCATAATTTCACTTTTGTGTATTATCAATTTGGCACCATCTGTGAAAACGAATTGAGTTTTCAACCAACTGTCTTCCCATTTTTTCTACTCTATTTTCATTTTATGGCTATTACCATTAAGGCCACGAGTCAACAAAATGCTGAACATCTACATCAAGATGAGGTCTTGCCACCGGCTACTAACTCCATTGTTGAGACAACTATTTGAGACCATGTGGTTGTTGGTAAAATAAAACCAACAAATTCTTTAATTGATGCTCACTGGGCAGGGTACGCCCCAACAACAAGGAGGTGTTGCACCCCAGCAGCCACGAGGCGTCGCGCCCCATCGGCTAGGAGGCACAGTGCCCCAAGCGACCCGACTAGCACGCCAAGGGCACCAAGGCGCACCACCTCGCTTGACACCCCACCTCAGTGTGCCCTGTCTCCCCTTCTTCATAGGCTTACTCAATCCTTTCATGCTGATGACCCTCCGTTTCAAGAAGGCGAATTGGAAACATATATGGACCATGAAAACCACTACAACAACCCAGAAAGTATCCCCAACCATTGGGACGAGAAAATCAAATAAGTATAGGACTAACTGGGTGATGTTTTCCATGCTATAAAGGCAAAAGAGTTAGAAATGTTCGAGCACCTTGTAAAGCACACTAACATGTCATTCGTAGCCAATGTGGCCAACTATCCCCTCGCTTCAAAATTTAGAATGCCGACGATGGAAGTTTTCGACGGTTCAAAAGATCTATTGGATCACCTTGACATATACAAATCACTTATGCAGCCGCACAACATATTAGACGAGATTATGTGCAGGGTTTTCCCCACTATCCTGAAGGGGTCTGCGCGTCTGTGACTCACCAAGCTCAAACTTGGATCCATGAATTCTTTTGCTGAATTGAGCAAATCATTCATCTCCCATTTCATAGGAAGATAGCGACACTAAAAGGCTATCACCCATTTACATAGCATTAAGCAAAAACGTGAGGAAATCCTAAGGGGCTACCTTACTCATTTTAACAAGGAGGTCCTCCAGATTAAAGAGTCGGATGATAAAGTCACCATGATTGCCTTCATAAGTGGCCTGCGTTCATCCAGTTTTTTATTTTCTGTTTTGATGCGCACACCGAAGAGCATGCCAGAACTATTGTCAAAAGTACAAAAGTACATGAACACTGAGGATGTCACCAAAGTCAGGCGAGGTGAGTTCTTACGTGGAGGGGAGAAGAGAAAGGAGCCCCATAAAGACAGAAGAAAAACCGAGAAAAAGAGGGGGAGGGTAGAGATAGCGTCAATCAAGGACTGTCTCGTCCTTGCACCTCAGAGGCCTTCCTTCACGCCGCTCACTGCCTCAATTGAGCATATTTTTCTTTGAATTCAAGATGACCTTGCGGTGCTAGCCAAGAAAAATGAAATTCGATTCAAACCATAGAAACCCGAACAAGTACAGTCATTTTCAATGCAACCATGGCCACGACACTGACGACTGCTTTGAATTGAATAAGCAGATCAAGAACCTTATACAGTTAGACCAATTGCGGCAATATGTGGCACTTAGAGGCCACACCCCACCACCAGGATGCAACCAGGAGGCGATCGAGTAACAACTTGTGGGAGAAATTCATACGATCTACGGAGGGTTTGGAGGAGGAGGTGACTCCAACTTAGCTAGAAAGACACACATCAGAAAGGTTAGGCACTCGAAGCCAAATGACCAACACCCATTGAAGTCTCACAAGCAGGAGGATGGTGGGGTTATCTCATTCTCAGACAAAGATCTAGAAGGGATCCAACACCCCATATGTCGACCCATTGGTACTTACTATGATGATAGCCAACTATCAAGTGAGAAGGATCAAGACACCTCTCATTAGTTTTTTTAGGAAAGAAAGCATATCCCCTAGGCTTCCTCACTCTGCTAGTCATGGCGGGCACAATGCCTAGAAGTTCCACTATAATGGTAAATTTCTTAGTGTTGGATTGCTCGTCCGTTTACAACATCAACTTCAAGTGTCCCGCACTCAACACCTTGAGGGGGTGCCATCTACTTATCATTTCATTCTACATTTTCCAACCCCATGTGGAATTGGAGAAATTCGATGAGTGCTATGTGGCTTTCACAAGGGCCTTGCAAGTGGAAGTGTTTGACCTTCGGGAGGACGGCACACTGGAGAGAGGCGAGCCAATGGAGGAGCTCACTCCAATTGCATTGGACGAAGGTCTCCCGGATAGAAGAGTCTATATTGGCTCCTCACTTCCCAAAGATCGAGTCTACCAACTTATGGATTTTTTGAAACAAAATATTGATGTATTTGTCTGGTCTCACGAAGACCTTGAAGGCATTGCCCCTAAAGTTGCCACCCATGGGATCAATATAGATCACAGACATAAGCCAGTTTGCCAAAACCTGAGAAGCTTGCCACAAAAGAGGTGCAGGCCATAGAGGAAGAGGTCGGGAAGTTATTAGCAAATGGGTCAGTTAGAGAGGTGGTCTACCTAGTCTGGTTATCCAATGTGGTAATGGTGACTAAGGTTAGTGGGAAGTGATGTCTCTACATAGATTTCACTAAGAACAAAGCATGCCCCAATGACAATTACCTATTGCCACGCATAGATATCCTCATCGACGCCACGGCTAGCGGTGAGCTGTTTAGTTTCGTGGATGTTTATTCTGGATATAGTCAGATCAGCATGTACCCACCAGATTAGAAAAAAACATCTTTCATCACTCCCAAGGGTACCTACTGTTACAGGGTCATACCCTTTGGACTAAAAAATGCATGAGCCACATACCATCGACTCATAAACAAGATGTTTAAGTCATAGATCGAGAGAATTATAGAATTGTATATCGACGACATGCTGGTAAAGATCCTGGAGGCAGCGGACCTTGTGACACACTTATAGGAAACCTTTGGCATCCTAAGGTCTTACCGGAAGAGGTTGAATCCTGAGAAGTGCACTTTTGACGTGGGATAAAGAAAATTTTTAGGCTTCATGGTCAACAAGAGAGACATCGAGGCTAATCCAAACAAGATAAAAGCCATTTTGAATATGAAGTCCCCCACCACTATGAAGAAGGTCCAGCGCCTCAATGGAAGAATAACGGCTCTCAACAGATTTGTCTCAAAATCAGTTGATAAGTATTTACCTTTCTTCAGGATCCTCAAAAAACCTTTTGAATGGGGACCAGATGTAGAAGAAGCTTTTCAAAAGTTGCAAGTCTATCTTGCGCCTCTTTTACCCTCTCATAACATATATAGAGAAGCCTTGTACTTGAACCTCGTAATCTCATCATCTGCTGTAAGCTCTGTCCTTGTTAGAGAGGATGAAGGAATACAAAGGTCATCTATTATGTGAGCAGGGAATATCGAGAAGTGGACATAAGGTACACAGATCGAGAGAAGCTAGCATTCGCCTTAGTAATGTTAGTCAGGTGCCTTCGACACTATTTTCAGGGACACACGATTATGGTTGCCACAGATCAACTATTGAAAAGAATACTGAGAAAACTAGATGAATCCAAAATGCTCCTCAAATAAGAGTTCTACATATGGTATCAACCAAGGGTAGCTATTAAAGCACCGACAGTAGCAGATTTTGTGGCTGAGCTCATGTCGCCTGCACCAGCATCTACACCCAACGACGCCTATGGTACCCCCTGATCCACATCGGTCGCCCACGCCCTTAGACCCTTACTGTGTATTGGTACCCTTACTCTTCCCCAAGCGCCCCTACACGGGCGTCTACTCCACGTCTGGTGCCCATTTGGCGCCTACAGGTGCCCTCTACTCTACCTCTGGCAGCCGTTCCACGCTTGGCACCCCGTTTCCCCCACTTTTGGCACCTGCACCCCTCATAGAGGGAAGGGCACCTCCTCGATGTCGTGTCTACATCTCTTAATTCAGTGTCGGCTCATCACGAAGCTCTGTCCCAATATTGCTGGAGACTCTATGTAGACAGTTCATTAACCAATGAAGGGAGTGGAGCAGACCTAGTACTCATCAGCCTTGATGACACTCCCCTTAAATATGCCATATCTTTTCATTTTTCAGCCTCCAACAACGAGCCAGAATTTGAGGCCCTCATCTCAGGGCTAAAATTGGTAATCGAAATGGAGGCCCACCATCTCACCGCCTACAATGACTCCCAGCTAGTAGTGGTCCAAGTAAAGGGAGTTTTTGAAGGAAATAGAGGATGCAGAAGTACCTAGCAATGGTACAGACCCTATGGGCAAAATTTCACCATTTTCATATTCAATATATGCTAAGAGAAGATAATGTGCTAACAGATACACTCGCCAAGTTTGCCTTATCCTTAGACATCCCACCAGGCACCACCTTTATATGTCACCAATTTGAACCAAGTAGGCTTAGAACAGATACGGGAGTGTCAATTGCACAACTACAGACCCAAAATAGACTGCACCTATCTAAGCATATTTAAAGGAGGGCACACTCCCAGACGACCCAAAGGAAGCCAAGAAACTAAGACTAAAGGCGTCTAGCTACGTTATCCTGCAAGACACCCTCTATAAGAGAATCTACTCATTATCATTGGTTTGTTGCCTCTCTCCAGACTAGTCTAACTACGCCATGAAAGAGATTCATGAGGGATTATGTAGAAATTATTTTGGAGGATGCTCTCTAGCCCACAAGGCAGTCAAATAGGCTACTACTAGCCTAACATGATTAGAGGTGCCT
>CM042195.1:27447941-27462298 GCA_023539305.1 Ilex asprella
ATAAGTAAATTTGATACCGTATTAATTATAAAAATATATACTAATCGTATATTTATTATATATTTTTTATACGTTAGACATGTATTAAAGAAATATTTTAATACCAATAAAAGAGGTGGTATTATAATTCAACTTAAACGTATTATTTTGCACATTTATTATTATAACCCTCCAATTGATAAAATCAAACTGTCATCAATATAACAAACACTGATTGAGAGTATTTTTGTTAATTCAACATTTATATGGTAAAATAATTTTTTAATCAAATAACCTATTAAATTAAATTATTACTATCCAACGTTTATGTTGTGTATTATTAAACACTAGATAAAATTTCGTATTATTATAATACCTTATTTAGTCTTGTCTTTTGTCTTTTTGTATTTTATTAGACTGAATTACTTTATCTAATCTATCAATTTCTAATACGGCAACCAAACGAGCCCTATGAGGAATATTATTTTGACCTAAACACATAATGGTGTGATTACAGCAGAACTATTGGATCAATACTAAGTTCTAATGCTTGATGACCCTCACAACTAATTCAAAAATTATAGTGAATTAGGTCAATAAATTAAATCTCAATAATATTGCTCATACATTATAATTACTCTGTTAGAGTTGGTGATTAAGTTGTTTGATAAAAAAAAAATATACATTATAGGAAGTAGAGGTTGCAATGTCTGTTGAAAATCAATTTGAGAGTGAGAAGCATTAAAAAAACAAAAAATATGAAGGTCGGCAACCTTGCAAGCTTATGTGGAAAAGTTCACTATGGTCCCACAGAAAGGACATCAAATTCACAAATAGAGAATTTTTTTTATCCCTGTGAGTATTTTAGTGAGTTATCTATTTTTTATCAGATCGAAAAGGTGATTATTCGAGATCTGTGTAAATTAAATTTAAGAGTATAATTAGCCGACAATATATAGGGTAATATAAAAATTATAATTTTTTAATTAGAATAAAATTATATTTTTTAACGGTTATACTAATAGATATTTACAACAATGAATTATGTGTTATACGTGTACAAATATCAAGAGGTGTAGGAGTAATATTCTAAAAGTGAATAAGGACAAATATGAGAGGGTGTAGGTGTAATTTATTTATTTAGGCTATTAACTTAAGGTGCACATTAATATAAATTTTTATTTTAAAGAGTACAAATTCATATTCAAATAATCTTTTGTGGTGCATTTTTAGATTAACCAAAAAAAATAATTGCAAAATCCGAAATAAAAATATGGTGCGGGTTATTCCCACCCTCAAAAGTCTCCTTTGTCAACACAAAAGTCAAGTACACGTGAGAAGAAATGGGTTGAAAAAAAAAAGGAATATTCTAAATTTTTTATCAGCTATTTGGTGTAGATTAGTTCTGGAGCAGTTAAAAAGTGTTTTCTTTTTTAAATAAAAATAAAAAACCAAGCACAACCAAAATTATGAGATCATCCATTTAGTAAAGAGACACAATTTGACTCGTAATGAAAAATCATTTTTCATGAAATAGTGACAGTTTTATCTCACGGAGATAGAGATAGAGATAGAGACGGACAAAAATAAAACCCGTATACATATGCATATGATTATATATATATACTGACAAAAAAAATGATTATATATATTCCCTAGGAAACATAATTTAAAGATTCTAAGAATTTTTATAACTGAGTTTTATTTATAATCTCACCAGAGAACTTATTTATAAATTGGATAGATTTACTGATGAGGGCAATGGTTGATTGTTGAGTGTTGCATCCAAGGGACCTAACTGAGGTTTGAAACAACTTAATTTTGTTAAAAGAGATGATTAGACTATTGTGTCTGACTATCTCTAAGAAGACGTGAAAGTGTTTCCAATGCTCCTTTATAGAGTTAAAAAAGATGAGGATGTCATCTATGTATATTATACAGAATAATTAGAGCACGTAGAGAACAATTATCAGGATGCTCACTCTCGAAAATCAAGGTAACCTTTAATTGTACTAACATTTTGTAGTTACTCGAAGAACAAGTATCTTTACCCTCAAGTCACTGTCTCAACTAAGGCCCTGTGCATATAAATTGTAAGTTTTCTCTAAATGAGAGACACCTCTCTACATGCCATCCACATAGCTATTTCTCTCTCATAGCTATCATCCCCTCCAAGGAGCTAACCATTGCTCTCTTTATCTCTAGTTCACCTTACCTCATTGATAAAGCTTCTCCGACCACTGTTGCTGTTTTTTGGAATAAAGTAGGTTACTCGGACCGAACCACTATATATCTATGTGTTGACTAAATATTTTCCTTTTTGTCATTGGCTGCTTTATTAATTGCCTCATTGATTAACCAAAATCATGCACTCAACTGCTGGTTGTGTATAAGTCTAGTTTGTGCATAATCAGTTTGACGCCATCTGTGAAAAATGACCAAGTTTTTTACTGCCTTACTACTCTCTTTCAAATACATGGCGATCACGACCAGGTTGATGAGTTAACAACCTAAGGACAACAACCCGCACCCACGAAACCAGCCACTGCGGCAACTCTCGTGGTCAGACAACAACTTTTACAGACCACACAGCTGCTGGTAAATCAGAACCAACAAATCATTCAGTTAATGCTTGTCTTAGGAGGCGTTGCCACAGCCTGTAGGAGGGGAATCACTCCCTCTGATGGGAGAAACATCGCAACCTCTCCACTCTGGGCGCCAAGGCGTCCCCCACCGTGGGGCCTAGTGCCAGAACGCCCCTGGGCAGCGTCAAGGCACCCCTCGCCCGGGACTTCTTACTCAGCGCTAGGGAAGCTCACGTGTTCCCCCTCCTTTTGTACCAGCGCAAGATAATAAGGGAGAAAGCCAATATGTTGATCATGAAAGACATTACAATGACCTTACGGAGGATGTCCCCAACCAATGAGACGAGAAGATCACAGAGGTGCATAATCAGCTCAATGATGCCCTCAACGCCATCAAAATACAGGCGTTAGGGATAGTGGATTACTTGGTAATACGCACTAATATCCCGTTGGTTGCAGATGTTGTCAATTACCCATACCCTCGAGGTTCAAGATGCCCGCCATCGAGATCTTCGATAGTACCAATGACCATCTGGACCACCTCGACACATATAAATCTTTCATGCAACTCCACAATGTGCCTCATGAGATCATGTGTAGAGCTTTCCCCACTACCTTGAAGAGATCCTCTAGATTGCAAAAATCAAACCGTCTTCTATTCACTCTTTTATGGAGCTAAGTAAATCTTTTGTCTCCCATTTCATTGGGGGATGCCGACATCAAAAGTCTGTTACCCACCTGTTCATCATCAAACAGGATAAAGATGAAAGTCTTAGAAGCTACCTCATTCGTTTCGATGAGGAGGATCTCTAGATTGAGGGGCCAGACGATAAGGTAACCATGGCCGCATTTATTGCTGGTATGCGCTATTCTAGCTTTATATTCTCTGTCCTCAAGAAGTCACCCTCTAATATGCCCGAGTTGCTATCAATGGTATAGAAGTACATGAACGCCGAGGACGCCACCAAACCTTGTCAAAGTGAGTCCTCCCAAGGAGGGAGAGAAAAGGAAGGACAACTACGAAGACAAGTGGGAGGCGAACAAAAAAAAAAGAGAACCGAGAGAGTCTCTGCCAAGGATCGTCTTAGTTCCGTACCCCAGAGAGAACGATAGTCTTTCATGCCACTCAATGCCTTGGTGGAGCACATCCGATTCTAGATACAAGATGATCCCACACAACGTTGGCCCGAAAGAATGAAGTTTGCCCCCGAATTGTAGAAATCGAATCAAATATTGTCGTTTTCACCGTGAACATGGCCACGACACTGACGACTGCTTCAAGTTAAAGAGACAAATCGATGTGCTTATTCAGCGTGGTCAGTTATGGTAGAATGTTGTCGATCAAGGACCGACCCCATCGTCCGATCGAAATCAAGAGGACCGAGAGCACTAACAACCCCTCGAAGAGATCCACATGATCTCAAGAGGGTTTGGAGGAGGAGGTGACTTAGACATTGCTAAGAAAGCGCACACCCGAAAAGCCAGACATACAGAGTCACATGACTCTCGCCTGACGAAGACACCCCGACATGGGGAGGAAGAAGTCATCACCTTCTCGGACAGGGACCTCGAGGGGATCCAAGTCCCTCATGACGATCTTCTAGTATTAACCTTGATGGTAGCCAACTACCATGTTAAGAGAATTTTGGTCGATAGCGGCAGCTCAGCCGATATTCTGTTTACACCAGCTTTTGACAGCCTCCATCTGGGTAGGGAGAAATTGCAACCCGTCAAGACTCCCCTTGTTTTGCATCTTAGGGGAAAGAGTTTATCCCTTGGGTTCCTTCACCCTGTCAGTCAAGACAAGAATAGCACCAAGGATTTCCCCCATCATGGTAAACTTTATTGTACTTGATTGTCCCCTACCTATAATATTATTCTTGGAAGCCCTGCCTTCAATACCTTAAGGGCAGTGCCGTTCACCTATCACATTCTCCTCCATTTTTCAACCACCAGTGGGATTGGAGAGATCACAGGAGACCAAGTCTTTCCCCGAGAATGCTATGTCGCATCTGTGAGGTTTAGAAGGCCACATGAGACTCTCCACGTCGAAATACTTGACCCGAGGGATGACAACACCTTGGAGAAAGGAGAACCAAAAGAAGAACTTTGGCCAGTAGAGATGGATGAGAGCCTTCCAAGGAGGAGAGTCTATATAGGCTTTTTACTTTCTAGGAGCAAGTATCCGACCTGGTAGACTTTTTCACGTGGAACACAAATATTTTCGCTTGGTCCCACGAAGACCTAGAGGGCATCAACCCTGAAGTGACCTCCCACCGACTCAATATCGATCCCAGGTATAGACCAGTTCGCTAGAAGCTGAGTAATGCGAGAGGCCAAGCCATGAAAAAGGAAGTGGAGAAACTACTAAAAAATGGGTTAGTAAGGGAGGTAGCCTACCTAGACTGGCTATCCAACGCGGTGATGGTTACAAAGGTCAATAGAAAGTGGCATTTCAGCGTGGACTTCGTAGAATTTAATAAAGCATATCCCAAAGACAACTATCATCTCTCATGCACGGATCTCCTTATTGACTTTATTGTGGTCCACGAGCTCTAGAGTTTTTTAGATGCCTACTCCCAGTATAATCAGATCAGTATGTTCCCGTTAGACCAGGAAAAAACCTCTTTCATCACCCCAAAGGGCACCTATTGCTATAGGGTGATGCCTTTTGAACTCAAGAACACCGGAGCCACATATTAGCGCCTCGTGAACAAAATGTTACAGGCTGAGATCAGAAAGACCATGGAGGTCTACGTAGACGATATGTTGGTGAAGAGTATGGCCGCAGCAGACCATGTGACATACCTCCAGGAGACCTTTGATGTGCTAAGAGCGTACAGGATGAAGCTTGATGAGTGGATTTTATACCTACAAATTAAGTGTTCTTGGCTTAATGAAATTGCGAGTTTTCAAGTATTTTATGTTCCTTTTTATTCGTTTTGTGTGTTTTAATTTTGCTTTGTAGGGATCATGATTTGGAACAAAAAAAGGGTAATTTGGTAGCCTAAGTTTTGGATTCATTGAGGATTGAGCAACAAAGATAGTTGTGCCCATGGAAAGTGATCAGCACTGCAACACTAGTTGTAGAGTTTTAGCGCTATAGGTGCAGAATTTCAGCACTGTTGTGCTATTTTGAGGGGCTGTAGTGCGGGCTTCTCCTTGGGATACGAATTCTGATTTGTTTTTGAGTAGGAATTGAACTCTCATGCTACACACATGTTAGGGTTGATATATATACTGTTAAGGAGGGATCCTAACACGTAGAGAACCAGGGATTAATTGTGAATTGAAGGCAAGGATCGAAATAAGCAACGCAAAAGAGATTAAAATTGGAGGCTAGAGAGAGATTGAAGATTGCAACATAGTTTTCATTCTTTTCTCTTACTTTTAGTTTTTAATTTTCTGAGATGTTGATTTATTTGAGAATGCTGTTTTTCAATTACGTTATGAACAATTTTTTTATATTAACATTGCAATGGAACCTGATGTTTAGTTAAATTAATTTTCTCTTATTATCGATCATACATAAGTAGTTTATCATATTTTGTGTTTGATAAATGATTGTTTGGTCAACAATTAATTTGATTCCCTATATGAAATTAGAAGGGGAATTCTAAGGTCTAGATCTGAATATAATAACATGCGTCTAGTTATTTATTTTTAGGATTGAATATTTGAGTTTGTGTATAGGATAGGAATATACTTATATGCCGCGTGTAACTTTTATGAGAGTTTGAGCTTAATGAATCTATTCCAATTTATATTGCATAGGAATATAGTGATTTAATTGGAATATATATTTTTATCTAATAAATAATTTTGAATTTTAATTAACATGTTATTTTGATTAATTAACTGGAAGGAGAATAAAAAGATTTATTCGAGGAAGTTATAATCTTGAGTTCTTTTATCTGGTGGAATCAATCCTTGTTTAGTACTTTTAGATTTAGTTTTAAATTAGTAATTTCTTAGTTTAAGTTCAATTTTTTAAATAAAATCAAATTGATATAAAGTTAATACTTGAAAATTATTAGTAATAATTCTCTGCAGGAACGACATTCTACTCATCACTTTATTACTTGTTGATCGTGTACACTTGCACGTAAATTGTCAATATCAAAGGCGAATAATAAATTTTTGGCACCGTTGTCGGGGAGTTATTCTAGCACTCTTGAATTTTGTATGCTAACACGATCTAAAAGTCAGGAGATACTACCGTATGAAAACGAAATCGAGAAAAGGTTATGAAAACTGCGAAAGTATTATCAAGAAGCCAAAAAATCAAGAAACTATGGCTGAAGATGAACATAAATCGCTAAGGGATTATGTTATGCCACTTGTTATGAAAATACAATTGAGAATTCAAAGGCTCGAAATTCAAGCAAACAGTTTGAGATCAAGTCGGGTACCATCAAAATGATTCAGAATTCAGTGCAGTTTGGGGGCTTGCCTAACGACGACCCAAACGATCATTTAGTGAGTTTTCTAGAGATTTTTAACACGTTCAAATACGATGGGGTTACCGAAGATGTGATTAGACACCAACTTTTCCCTTTCACACTTCATAATAAAGCAAATAGTTGGTTGCATTCATTATCATAGGGTTCTATTACTGCATGGATAGATTTAGCTCAAAAATTCTTACCAAAATTCTTTCCACTAGCCAAAATTGCAAGAATGAGGAATGACATTACTTTATTCGCACAACATAATTCTGAGATTCTATATGAAGCTTGGGAGCGATTCAAATATTTACTCCAGAAAGGCCGTCACCATGGCATTCTTAAATAGTTGCAAGTTCAAATGTTCTACAATGGGTTGTTTAGTGCCACTCGGACCAGTATCGATGCAGTTGTAGGTAGAACACTGATGGAGAAATTTTTTTATAATGCCAATGAGTTATTAGGGATGATGACTGCCAACAATTATCAATGGCCCTTTGCAATGATCAGTAAACCAAAGGTAGTAGGGATTAATGAATTCAATGTAGTTACTGTATTGGTTGCTTAGGTTGCTACGTTGACAAAGAAGATTGATGCTTTAGGTGTGCATCCTATTCAAAGTGTGGCAGTTGTTAGTAAATTGTGTGTAGGGAATCATCCGAGTGATCAATGTGAAATTACCTCAGAGTTGGTACAATACATTGGTAACCACAATAGGTAGCAATATAGCAACAATTCCAACATTTATAACCCTGGTTGGAGGAATTATACGAACTTTTCTTAGAATAATAATCAAGCCCAATCTTCTGCTAAAGACTGAACGAAAAATAAAAAGTGAAATTCTTACCTAACTTGATCCTCGGGACGGTCTCCTACCTCGAAGACATCAGGTCATGATCTTCCTCAGTGGTCCACTCGCCTCCAACAAAGGAAAACTTACATTTCCAGTTATAACAGTTTGAAGGAAGCCCAGTGATGAACTTGCCTGACCTCGGGGTAAAATGACACCACCCTTGATGAGGAAAGGGGTTATTTAGGAGCACATACGTGGCCAAAAAATCCTCGAATGGGGGAGGAACATCAACATTGTGATTTAGCCGCCATAGTGAGAAAAGCGCTAGGATCACTCTCCACCCATTGGGAGCCAACCTCCCGAGAGCCAGTGACAGGTGCCCTAGAATCCAACAGATAGGTCCGCGTATTAGGAACCTCGAAGAGTCACAACATGTTGGTTCGTCCTTTTCTGCCTGGCGACACATGACAATAGGAGGGATACGGTATGAATTCACAATACGGGCGACGTCGTCATCGCAATCAATCGAGCTAAAAATGGAGGTTACCTTCGAGTCGTCACCTTCAGTGATCCCTTTGCCTCGCTGTGAAGCCTGCCTAACATCCACTGTATCGCCCCTACAGGCTCGAACGAGCGTCGAGATTGACAAAAAGTCAGCAAAACAGAGTTAGAAGGTGGTACCTCGATCCCCTCACAACCTGGTCCATCTAACTTTATAAACGGGGTCTCAGTGCTCAAGTTTGTCTCCCCCATGCATGGGTCCACTCTCCCAGCACCCAATCTAGCGCGAAAGGATCCACCTAGTCTCAAGTTCACATCAGAGTCGTCACTGCTGCCTAGGACGCAGACATGGCTGCCTAATCATCACCTACCATCGCCTGACCGCTCACCGCCTTCGCTCCAGGCTTGGCTGGTGTCACCTAGTGCGCTGGCGCTGCCCAGTCCGGCGTCGCCTTGCCTAGAATCACCATTGGTGCCACCTTATCTCTTTCCCACATTAGCACCAGCTCGTCTCTTTCCTATATTGACACTGAAGCCCAAGCCCAAGGCGTCTCCAAGACTAATGCCTAGCTCGTCAAAGTCAGCCCCAGTTAAGGCGTAGCCTCCCCCTTTGGCGTCGCCAACCTTTGCTATAGCAGTATCGCCCAGACCACTTATTTTGCCTGACTCATACCCACAGTTGGCGTAACTAACTAAACCATACCCACCATTAGTGCCGTCACCCAACCTATTGGCGCCACCGACCCCATGCATGTCTGCCCTAATCTTATCGCCACCACACGCCTGGCACCTGGATCGCGCTACCCTGCCACTTGGCACTGCTAGCGCCTCGGCGTCGTTACCTCCAGCACCTTGGGAACCTCCCATGCACGTCCCCTCTTGTCTAACGTCGCCCAACGACTGCTTGGCGTCGCCTGACAGCTTGTTAGCACCGCTTGATGGCCTCCTTGCATGGTCTTTGAAAATCCCAACTCCTTTGGCACTTTTGTTTCCGCCATTGTTGCCTTCTTCACATGTTGATCCACTTTTTGGCTCCCTACACCTCTTCATTGGCATATTTCTTTACTAAGGCACTCTTTATGAAATAGCTCTCAGTAAACCTCTCTCAATCTTCAATGGAGGTTCCAAATACCCAAAGAGAAAGAGTTACATGGAGGAAAGGGTAAAGTGGGTTCTATAAATAATGGCCCCTTGAAACCCTATTAATAAAAAATGCCTTAAATTGGAAAAAGAGGGGTTTTGATAAGGAATCCTCTCCAACCTAAAGGCAGTAATGCAATAAAAAAAAAGGTTCAAGCTCAGCAGAGACTCACCATAGGAAGGATAACCAGAGTTGTGGATGCCTAACCATGGAGTTATCAGAAGCTTCGTCATTGAGGGAAATAAAGAGACTACCGTGGTGAAGAAGAAAACTTTTGCCCGTCTAGCTGAGTAAGGTAACACCGTGAGGAGCAATAAATCTTGTTTAGACGATGTGGCTTACTCATGCTCTCAACCTCTTTTTGTCATTACTAGGGCTTAGGATATGGGGGGCAAATGACGAGCAAAAAATATTTTTTAGACATTGGGGCTCACTCATACTCTGAACCCCTTTTTGTCACAACTAGGGCTTAGGGTATGTGGGGCAAATGACGAGCCCAAATTCAACTAGGTCAGGCCTAATTAGTCAAGCAGACCCAAATTATCTAAAAAGCATGTCAAGTCCAGTTCGTGAATTTGACCCAACCCAAGTTCGAAGGAGTCCAAGAATAATTAGAGCATGTGGGGAGCAATTATCAAGATGTTCACTCTCGAAGATCAAGATAACCTTTAATTGTACTTACCTTTTATAACTACCTGAAGAACTAGTATCTTTACCATCAAGTCACCGCCTCAACTAAGACTCTGTTCCTATAAATTATAAGCTCTCTGTATATGAGAGACACCTCTCTGCATACCCCTCACATAACTATTTTGCTCTCCTAGCTATCATCCCCCTCTGAGAACTAACCATTGCTCTCTCTATCTCCCGTTCACCTCACCTCATTAATAAAGGTTCTCCAGCCACCTTTGTTGTTTCTCAGAGTGGAGTAGGTCACCTAGACCGAACCACTGTATATCTATGTGTTGACTCAATAATTATCTTTTTTCCAGTGGTTGCTTTACTAATTGCCTCATTAATTATCCTAAATCATACACTCTCAACTGTTGATTGTGCATAAGTTTATTTTGTGCATCATCAATATCCAAAAAAGAACATATAGTAAAAAGTTTTATGTGGCCCTCTTAAAGTCGGGGTGTGAGACTCGATCATGCATGACATGCATATTAACATAATTATGTGAAATTATTAAACGATTATTAAATTAACTCTTTCATAGTCATGATGTGTGTGAGTATATACTTGCTATGTTGACCCTTTTTTGTGATGAATTAGTGAGACCCATGTATAGGAATTACATGTGTGGAAAAATAGTGGGTTGATTTTAAAAAACACTTAAAACATTGGGGGAGGCAAGCATAATTATTGGAATTGCATGCAACACCTTTACATGTGTTGACATATAAAAAAAAACACAAAAAGAAGGTGTGTCGTGTGTGTGTGCATGCATGCATGCCGTGTGTATGTGTGTGCAACAACAGTGTGTGTGTGTATTCTTTTGGGCTGGAAACCGAGAGTGAGGAGAGCAAGAGAGAAAAGGAAAAAACAAATATATGGGAGAGTTCCTTTGAGCCGAGACCAAGAAAGAAGAGAGAGAGTAAAAAAACTAAGAGTTTTAGTGTATTTCTAGTTCCAACCGATAGAGAAAAGAAGACATTAAGAAAAGGTAAGGATGTGTATGTTTATTTTAGTGTGTGTGGCTATGATTAATTTATAAAAATAGGCTGTTTTATTGGAATTTTAATGGGCTGTTTTAGTTAAAATCTATGGACTGTTTTGCTTAATTTTAATTAGTGGATTGTTTTGTGTTAAATTAATGGAATGTTTTATTTTAAGATCAAAATAGATTTTTTTTGAGAATTTAATTAAGTGTATTTAGTAAATTTTAAGTGCTGATAGAAATAGGTATTAAATTAGGTGTGAGAAAAATGTAGAAGATGTATATTAAGATGCTTGGAATGTTTTTCATGGCTTAGGTTGGAACCGAGATGATGAGAGTGAAATAGGGAGTTAAAGGGTTCAAAGAAGGGCATGTTTTGTATGATTAAATTGTTTAAATGTGGCTGTGTTAAAAGAAAAATGTGATAGAGATTGGAAATGAATGCTGGTAACATCGAAACCCTAATTTTTAAATGTTATTATCACATGTGTAAATTTTAATCCAAATGACTTGAAATTTTGCATGCAACATTTTTAAATGATGCTTGATGTGATACTATGAATTTTGAATGCAAATGAATATGATATCCGGTACGAAATGTATGAAATGCCGGAAGTGCGATTTTTAAGATTCAGGGTCGAAATGTGTAAAAACGGACCCCCGATCAATATGTTTGCCCTATGTAATCCTAATTGTGATTAATGTGAGTAATTATGAAGATTTGGGGAGAAAATGTGATCTCTAGAATAAAAGTGCTATTGTGTGAGTGGATAGTGCGGTAATCAGAGTTACCGGGGCACTTTGAGGTGCATAATTTTGCATGCAATAGTGCATGATTAATTATTATGTGATAAACATATTGATATTGTAATTATAAATGTGTTAGGTGGAACAGGTGAGACAGTCGGTGTTAAAATAGATATGGTAACACCAGAAGGATCCACCGATAGAGCCGAAGGGTTGTAGACTTGTATATTTGAGGTGGGTGTATATCTTTATATGTTTTGGAAATGTTATTATAGTATGATAGAATTTAATAGCATTTATCCAAGGTTATGTGTCATGCGTTTATGTGATTGAATGATGTTTTGTATTGTGGATTATAGAATGTGACACACTGTTTGAGACAGGAGCGTCGATGCCTGATCACTGGGCGTACAGTGATGTGCTAGCACTATGTGTTTCCTAGAGGTTTGGGAGACACAAATCCTTGTGAAATTGATTACCTGATAAGGGGTAGTGTGGCGATGATGTGGCTTGTGAATTCTCTGGAATTGGACTGATGTTGTTGTTTGATACATGTATTTACGTAGTATCTTCCTACTTCAGTGTATTACTATCATTTCCATTTCATATACATTATATATACTCACTGAGCACGTGGTTTAGCTCACACCCCTATAGCTTCTCTTTTTCAAGTAATGTAGAGGGAATTTCATATTCTATCCACTGTCCAGTCAGTTGAATTATGTCTTGGGGTATTGAGTTCAGACTAGGGTGTTTCAAAGAAGTTCGTGTGATTTTACTCAGGTTATTGTGTACTTATTTTGCTGAGTTATATAGTTTGTTTACGAGAGATTATTATGGTAGGTTAATAATATATATTTGTATATAGACTCAACATGCATACTTGGTGATCTGGGTGTGGGAGTTTTTTTTTTTTTTTTTCTCATAGTCTATAACATGGGGAATTAAATAATCGGTATAGGTGTTTATATATGATACATGTTATGAGACTGGTTTACCATCATGCTTTATAACTAAGGTGGTGGGGGATGTAGTTGCACCTGTGAGATTATTTAATATTTTATTAATCCAGATTATGTATATATAAACAGGTGTATCAAAAGCTTAGTCGCGTCTCATCCTTAGGAGACCGGGACGGGGCGTGACACGGGTATGTCTAGTCTTTATATGAAATCTATTATACTAACATAATAAATAAGGCTAATCTCAACTTGTATCTTGAAAGATCACTCGAATCTCAATTTGCACCCTTAAAGATTAAAAATATTAATTTATACCCTGAAAAATATAAATACATATTAATGTGCACCAGAGACTAACTGTAATCTATTTTGCCTTTAAAAAAGTTTTAGTTAATTATAAATTATACCCCTCAAAATTTAAATATTTCACATTTATGTTTCAAAAAGAATTTCATCCATTAATGCTTGTTAAATAGCTCTCAATTGTATTGTGTTATAACATTTTTATGTCCTGTTCAAGTCAATAAAAAATATGTTTAACACAAAAAAAATTTTCATGTTAAGTCAATTTTGTTGTGTCATATATTTTACATTTACAACAATTCATATAATATTTTTTAAAAATAAAAAATATATATATTTTTTGTCTATAATACTCGTTAAATAATTATTTTTTGTCTACAGTTGTGTTATTCGAATCTAATTTTAATTTGATCGGACAATCAAAATATTTATGTCTAACTGTAGACAAAAAATAACTATTTAACAAGTATTGTAGGAAAAAAATAGGTATTTTATATTTTTTTTATTGACTTGAACATGACATAAAAATGTTATGATATGATTCAATTAAGAGTTATCAAATGAGTAATAATGGATAAAATTTTTTTTGGATCATAAAAATAAAATATTTAAATTTTGAGGGGTACAATTTATAATTAGCCCAATTTTTTTTAATGGCAAAATGGACGGAGTTAGTCCTAGGTGTACATTAATACGAATTTATGTCTTTTAAAGTGTAAATTAATATTTTTAAACTTTGAGGATATAAATTGATATTTGAGTAATCTTTTGAGGTGCAAGTTAAAATTAACCCTAATAAATATAGATACAACACCTAAGACTCCTATATCTCACACCCATCACAGACTCTTTTGACAACAGACACCCAACCCTCCGGTCAATCCTCTTACTTAATTGGAATTGCTTTGGAGTTTATAGTCCAAAGCAAAAACACTCGGTTAAGATAACTTAGTAATCCCTACAATAGACATAAAAACATTTCGGAAAAACTAGGGGTGCAATTTGGGTTGGGCAACTCGATTTTAACACAAGTTCAAATCGAAAAAATTAGGGCTTGGGCTAGAGTTTTTAATACTTAAGTTGAACTTAGGTCAAAAAACTCTAACCCGAATTCAATTTGGGCCAGGCTCGGGTTGAGGCATCGAGAGCCTGAACTCAACCCGAACTCGACAAATTAATATATATATATATATGTATATATATATATATATACATATAAAGCATTAGCACTGTTTTGTCGA
>CM042195.1:27462698-27480361 GCA_023539305.1 Ilex asprella
TATATATATATATATATACATATAAAGCATTAGCACTTTATTGGCACACCTAGTAATATTGCAGCTAGGATCCATGATCAGCTCACTAGCCTTAGGTTCCCAACCCTTAGTGATTTTAGATGGTACAAAGACGTATTCGTTTCCAGAGTCATGGTCTGGATAGACTGCCAAAAAGCATTCGGTAAGGAAAAATTTGTTAATGGCTTACCAAGTCTCTTTGCCCATAAGGTAAGAGAAGCACTTCGCAAAGACACTGGAATTATATGATATGATTCTTTGGCTTATGCAGAACTCATCAGCACCCTCTAAAATGTGGTAATGAAATGGTGTATTGATATGATAATTAATAAACAACTAAAAAATGAAAAGAAAAAGGTCAAATATGAATTATGTGATTTCTGTGAACAATATGGTCTCTAGCTTATAGCACCATCCCAAACCAGAAAACACAAGTCACATAGGCCTTACTCTAAGAGTAAATCTTACCACAAATGTAGTAAGAAACTTTTTTCTAAATCTGAATCCTCTAGCCATCCCCATAGGAAGTCTAGAAAACCTTATAAGCATAACACTTATAAGAAAGGTAAAGCTTAAGATGCTATTAAATGTTTTAATTGTGGTAAAAACAAGGCTAGTAGCCCGATCTGTGTTAGTCACTAGACCAGTAGCCCTACCGACTACCATAGTTAACCCATTTACATTCAAACAAATGGCTCAACAACCACCTATTAGGCCTTCTAGTCAGGTTGTTAACCCATATGTTTCCTACCACTCACAAATAGCTCATAAAGGCCCAAAGGTTGATTACATCAAGGTCTATACACAAAATGTATTTTCCATTGAACCACCATATGTCAACCTTAATAATCCAATTGACCTAGTCAATACTTACCTCCCACCAGGATGGACTTTTATTCCTTCAAATCCTGAGAAAACTCATAGCTTCTATCAGGATATTCTATTTTATACCAAGTCTATCTTTGTTAAACCAATTAATGATAAGAATAACCCCGATAAGGTTATCTATCATTCTTTGATTATTCTAAAAATCATCTCTGTTGATGAATAGGGAACTCACCCTTCTTTTCTTTGAAATCTTCCCTTTCATAGCAGACAATTCAATTACTATAATTATAAAGAATTATGGTTTAGAATCTTAGTCCACCAAAATGAGGACTACTCTCATTCATAGTTTCTTAATTTCCATAAAGATTTCAAGAGCCAGATTTCTGCCAGGTTCGCACAATGGTAGTTTATGCATGACCTAATTACTGAAATCTTTCCTGCTGATCTTAAAGATCAGATCACCGTCTTCTCATCTATTTACCGTCCTAGTAAACACAAGAGTCAGTTTCCTTTTATACTAATGTTTGTTTGCTGGTACAAAGTCACATGGATCCTTAAGTGGCAATGAGAAATTGTTGGGTTTAATGTAGTCAGGCAATTCTATGTCAAATGGTGGCCCAGATTCCAGTAAAAAGACATTATTTCCCTTGTTCAAAAGGAGTTCCCAGCAAGGATGCCAACCCCAGCAGTGGTTCCAGATGCCTTACCTCCAACAACTCCAGCCAAGACGGTTGCACCCTCTCTTAAGGCTTCAGAAAAGCCTCAGAGTTCAACACAACCTCCGACAATTAAGCAAAAGCAGAAGAAATCCTTATCCAAGGATTCCAGTAAGTAGTTAAAGAAGAAGTCTGCAGAACTAATGAAGATGGCCAACAAGCTTCTTCAACAAGCAGTCAGTCAGAGTTCATCATCCTCTGCCTCATCAGAAACATCAGTCAATGATAACAGTTTCCAGAATGCACAAGATCCCTATGAAGGTTACGGTGACCTTGATGTTGATGATCTTGATAATGTAGATATCACCACCCTGTGATCCTTACCCTTACTTATGATAGCTTCACTCACTGCTTTCTCATCAAAGAAAGAAAAGGTGTCTATCACATGTAATGTTAAGACATCACACCGACACCAGGCTCTTTTCCCCAAGTCAGTCAACAGTCATTATTCAGATCTGATTTCCCACCGAAAGTAAATTCTCCGGACAAGAGCAAGACCCACTAGTCCAATAGGTTAGCAGTTACTCTGAGTAATAGCGTTTTACTCCACCTTTTTCACCGAAAGCATAAGGTGAAAGCATTTCTACTTAGAGTTAAAGAAAAAGGAAAATCATTGCAAAGATTCTCTCAGAAATTCTTACGCTTATATAAGGATTTCATTTCTTATTCAGAAGGGGAGTTTTGTTAAACACCTTAAAAGTCTTCATCTATTCTCTCTGCCTTTCTCATATTGTATCTCTGTTCTCTTAATGATGCAAATGAGGAACAACACCTGTTAACCCACTTCTCTACTAGACCAATAGTTCTAGTGTTATAAGTATTTATCTTTATTTTCTGTATTGTAATTTTATGTTTTAAATAAAAAGATTTTCTTCAATAAAGAAAATTTTATATTCCAATCTATCTAAAACTTGTGATTCTCCTTACTCATGTCTTTCCTCATACATATATATATGTATATATATGGTTCAACTGTAATGGGTGTTCGAACCAGCTTACACATATCTCAACTAATCGGTTAAATGCAGACCATTCATGCTGGGATTATGGTATTTGTAAGGAATAAATCTCTCATGGCTTGACCCTAAGAGATTGTCAAGATCTGAACTCATGACGTTTAAGTTTACAGCTCATCTTTGTTATCACTTGAGCTACTATTAAAATTAGTGGAATAGTTTCTGTTTGGGGGTGAATCTAGAAAATAAGATCTTAAATGGTATATATTTTGGAGAAGATAAAAAAAATTAAGCATTTTAATGGTTTAAGATTAAAGACGACACAAGAAAAGAGATTTAGAGGGTAAGAATAGCCAGTCCCATTCAAAGAAGATGATGAAATGTATCTCTTTGTAATATGTTTATCATAGGGTTGAGTTATCATAGCATTTTCAAGAAAGTAGTTGAAGGACACAAAAATTTGAAAATTTAGCTATTTTATATGTATAATACGTATAAATATTTTACATTATGAGGTCATTGTAACAATATGTATAAATATTTCATAATATTTTCTCTTTCCTCCTTTTCTTTCCTTTCCTTTCCTTTCCTCCATTCTCTCTCTTTCTTCCTCTCACTATTCCCAAAGAAAAATAATACAAAAAGAGTGAGAAAATAATATTTAAAGAAAGTAGTTAAAAATATAGAAAATCTATTGTTAAAAACGTGAGTAGATAAAATAGAAAATATTACTTTTTGAGTAGATAAACTAACTTTTATTGTTGGAAATGCTCTTAGATAGCTACCAACAAGAAGCTTCTTGTAATCTTCAATTCTTCATGTATCTTGTTACCAAACCAATAGTATTCATAGCCTTGTATACAATCCAGACATTTACCCATCAACATAATCCAATTCAAAGATTGTTTCAAAAAATTTCTAAGGGTCAATAAATTATTTGTTCGCTATCACAACTCTATATGTTTTTATGACTTAAACCCATGACAGTCAAATCACAACAAAACAATATTCAATTTTGATAAGATATGGGAGATAATTAGCCCACATGATCCATCATTATGTTTGTTATGAATAAAATCTCAACCAATTAACAAATTGAACTAAGAAAAATACAAAATAAACAAATATGTGTAGTTTGAATCGAAAGCGTGAACATATCCAAATTGAAAGCCCAAAATAAGTGGCCAACATTTGTATTAACCTCTTCTTCATATTCCGGAGATTCAAACATAAAACCCATAGCTTCATGAATGAAATTACAAGCCTTATCTCCATACATTATGCACCATGTAACCTAAGTGTTCAAGAAGTCAAGAATTTGAAGGACACTATAGTTATATCTGATGAGCCCAAATTCAAGTGATCAGGTCCAATTAGTCAAGTAGGCCCAAATCAGTTAAAACGAAAATCAAGCCCAATTCGTGAATTCAACCAAGCCCAAGTTCGAAAGAGTTCAAGAATAATTAGAGCACATGGGGAGCAATTATCGGGATGCTCACTCTCTGAGATCAAGGCAACATTTAATTGTACTTATTTTTTATAGCAACCCAAATAACTAGTATCTTTACCCTCAAGTCACTGCTTAAGGCTTTGTGCCTATAAATTGTAAGCTCTCTCTACACGAGAGGCACTTCTCTACACACCACTCACATAATTGTTTCTCTCTCCTAGCTTTCATCCCCCTCCAAGAGCTAACCATTGCTCTCTCTAACTTCCGTTCACCTTACCTCATTAATAAAGGTTCTCCGACCACTGTTGTCATTTATCGAGGTAGATTAGGTCACCCGTACCAAACCACTATATATCTGTGTGTTGACTCAATATTTACCTTTTTGCCATTAGTTGCTTTATTAATTACCTCTTTAATTATCCTAAATCATACACTCGATAGTTGATTGTGTATAAGTCTATTTTGTGCATCATCAGTTTGATGCCGTCTGTGGGAAACGACCAAGTTTTCTACTGCCTTACTACTCTATTTCAAATACATGGCGATCATGACTAGGTCGATGAGCTAACAACCGGAGGATAACAACCCGCAACCGTAGAACCATCCACTACGGCGACTCCCATGGTCAAACAACATCTTTTGCAGATTATAAAGTTGTTGGTACACCAAAATCAACAAATCATTCAGTTGATGTTCACATCGGAAGGCGTCGCCGCAGCCTGTAGGAGGGGCAGGCGTTAAGGCGCCCCCACTATGTGGCCCAATGCCAGAACACCCCCGGGCAGCGCCAAAGCGCCCCTCGCCCGGGAGTCCCTACTCAACGCGAGGGAAGCTCACGTGTTCCCCCTCTTAATGTATCTACGCAAGTTGATGAGGGAGAAACCAATACGTCGATCATGAAAGTCATTACAATGACCTGACGGAGGATGTCCTCAACCAATGGGACGAAAAGATTAGGGAGGTGCACAACCAGCTCGGTGATGCCCTCAACTCCATCAAAGTACAGGCCCCGGAGATAGTGGTTTACTTGGTAAGACGCACTGATATCCCGTTCGTTGCAGATGTTGTCAATTACCCCTACCCTCAAGGTTTAAGTTGTCTGCCATCAAGATCTTTGACAGTACCTAAGATCCTCTGGACCACCTCTACACATATAAATCTCTCATGCAAATACACAACGTGCTTCATGAGATCTTATGTAGAGTTTTCCCCATTACCTTGAAGGGATCCGCTAGACCGTGAAAATCAAACCTTCTTCTATTCACTCCTTTGCGGAGCTAAGTAAATCTTTCGTCTCCCACTTCATTGGGGGATGCCGACATTAGAAGCATGTTACCCATCTGATCACCATCAAGCAGGACCGAGATAAAAACCTTAGGAGCTGCCTCACTCGTTTCAATGAGGAGGCTCTCCAGATAGAGGAGCCAAACGATAAGGTAACCATGCCCGCATTTATTGCTGGTATGCGCTCCTCTAGCTTAATGTTCTCTGCCCTCAAGAAGTCGTCCTCCAACATGCCCGACTTGTTGTCAAGGACACAGAAGTACATGAACATCGAGGACATCACCAAAGCTTATCAAGTTGAATCCTCTCGAGGAGGGGAGAAAAGGAAGGACGCCCGTGAAGATAAGCAGGAGGCAAAGAACAAAAAAAAGATAACTGAGAGGGTCTCTGTCAATAACCATCTTGGTTTCATACCCCAGAGAGAACAATAGCCCTTCACGCCACTCAACGCCTTGGTGGAGCACATCCTATTTTAGATACATGATGACCCCACGCTCCGCTGACTAGAAAAAATGAAGCCCGCCCCGAACTGCAGAAATCTAATCAAATATTGTCGTTTCCATCATGACCATGGCCACGACATTGACGACTGCTTCGAGTTAAAGAGGCAGATTGAGGTGAATATTCAGCGTGGTTAGTTACAATAGTATGTTGTCGGTCGAGGACCAGCCCCATCAACCGATCGAAATCAAGAGGACCGAAAACGCTAACAACCCCTCGAAGAGATCCATATGATCTCTGGAGGGTTAGGAGGAGGAGGTGACTCAGACTCTCCCAAGAAAGCACACACCTGAAAATCCAAACAGACAGTGTTACATGACTCTCGCCCAACGAAGACACCCCGACAAGGAGAGAAAGAGGTCATCACCTTCTTGGACAAGGACCTCGAGGGGATCCAAGTCCGTTATGATGACCTCTAGTATTAACCTTGATGGTAGCCAACTACCATGCAAGAGAATTTTGGTCGACAATGGCAGCTCAGCCGATATTCTGTTTACACCAACCTTTGACATCCTCCATCTGGGTAGGGAGAGATTGGAACCCGTCAAGACTCCCCTTGTTTGCATCTCAGGGGAAATAGTTTATCCCTTGGGTTCTTTCATCGTACCATTCACAACAAGAACAACACCGATGAGTTCCACCATCATGGTAAAATTTATTGTACTTGATTACCCCTCTGCCTATAATATTATTCTTTGATGCCCTGCCTTCAATACCTTAAGGGCAGTGTCGTCCACCTATCACCTTTTCCTCCATTTTCCAACCATCAGTGGGATTGGAGAGATCAGAGCAGGCCAAGTCTTTGCCGGGGAAAGCTATGTGGCCTCTATGAGGGCTAGAAGGCCACATGAGATTCTCTAAGTCGAAATACTTGACCCGAGGGATGAGAACACCTTGGAGAGAAGGGAACCAGCAGAAGAACTTCGGCCAGTAGCAATGGATGATAGCCTTCCAGAGATGAGAGTCTATATAGGCTCCTCACTTTCACATGAGCAAGTATCCGACCAGGTAAACTTCCTCAGACAGAACACATATGTTTTCGCTTGGTCCCACAAAGACCTAGAGGGCATTGACCCCGAAGTGACCTCCCACTAACTCAACATCGATCCTAGGTACAGACCCGTCCGCTAGAAGTTAAGGAATGCGAGAGGCCAAGCCATGGAAAATGAAGTGGATAATCTACTAAAAAAAATGGGTTAGTAAGGAAGGTAGCCTACCCAGATTGGTTATCCAATGTAGTAATGGTTACGAAGGCCAATGAAAAGTGGCGCCTCTACGTGGAGTTCACGGAGCTCAATAAAGCATATCCCAAAGACAACTATCATCTCTCATGCATCAATCTCCTTATTGACGGTACTGGGGTCCACAAGCTCCTGAATTTTTAGATTCCTACTCCGGGTACAACCAGATCAGTATGTTCCCTCCAGACCACGAGAAATCCTCTTTCATCACCTAAAGGGTATCTATTGCTACATGGTGATGCCTTTTGAACTCAAGAACGCCAGAGCCACATATCAGCGCCTCATGACCAAAGTATTACAGGCTTAGATCGGAAAGACCATGGAGATCTACGTAGACGATATATTGGTGAAGAGTTTGGCAGATGTGAAGACCATGGAGATCTCCTAGAGGTGTGTCACATAATTAATTAAAATAATTTGTTAACGATATGTTGGTGAAGACCATGGAGATCTTTCCGATCAAGCCAAGAACACTTTGTTTACGAGGCCAAACTCATGCTCATTGTCGGCGTCGCTGACTGACCCATGCCCACCACCAGAACCGCTGCCCACCGTCGCCCAACCTATTAATGCCACCGACCTCACCCTTGTCTGCCCTAATCTCACCCCGTCATGCACTTGGGTGGCACCGCCATGCACTTGGCTCGCACTACCCTTCCACTTGGCCTTGCTCAGTGCCTCAGCGTCGCTGCCTCCAACACCTTGGGAGCCTCCCATTTGCGTCCCCTCTTCTTTGGCGTCACTCGACAGCCTGTTAGCACCGCTTGATGGCCTTCTCTCATGGTCTACAAAAATCCTAACTCCTTTGGCACTTTCGTTTCCACCATTGTTGTCGTCTTCGCCTGTTGATCCACTTTTTTGCTCCCCACACCTCTCCATTGGCATATTTCTCCACTAAAGCACTCTTTATGAAATCCCTCTGAGTAAACCTCTCCCAATCGTCAATAGAGGTTCCAATTACCCAAAGAGAAAGAGTTGTATGGAGTAAAAGGTAAAGTGGGTGCTATAAATAGTGTCCTCTTGAAACCCTAAGAAGAAAAATTGCCTTAAATTAGGGAAAGAGGGGTTTTGATAAGAAATCCTCTCCAACCTAAAGGCAGTACCAGAATAAAAAAAAGGTTCAATCTCAGCGGAGACTCACCATAGGGAAGGATAACCAGAGTTGTGGATGCCTAACCATGGAGTTATTAGAAGCTTTGTCCTTGAGGGAAATGAAAAGACTACCCTGGCAAAGAAGAAAAATTATACCCATCTAGCTGGGTAAGGTAACACCGTGAAGAGCAAGAATTCTTTTTTAGACAATGGGCTCATTCATGCTCTTAACCTCTTTTTGTCAATACTAGGGATTAGGGTTTGGGGGCAAATGACGAGCCCAAATTAAACTAGGTCAGGCCCAATTAGTCAAACAGGCCTAAATTAGCTAAAAGACAGGTCAAGCTCAGTATATGAATTTGACCTAGCCCAAGTTCAAAGGAGTCCAAGAATAATTAGAGCATATGGAGAGCAATTATCAAAATGCTCACTCTTAAATATCAAGGCAACCTTTAACTGTACTTACCTTTTATAGCTACCCGAAGAACTAGTATCTTTACCATCAAGTCACCGCCTCAACTAAGACTCTATGCCTATAAATTATAAACTCTCTCTACATGAGAGACACCTCTCTATATACCTCTCACATAACTATTTCTCTCTCCTAGCTATAATCCCCCTTCCGAGAACTAACCATTGCTCTCTGTATCTCCCGTTCACCTTACCTCATTAATAAATGTTCACCAACCACCGTTGCCGTTTCTCAGAGTGGAGTAGGTCACCTAGACCGAACCACTATATATCTGCATGTTGACTCAATATTTATCTTTTTGCCAGTGATTGCTTTATTAATAGCCTCATTAATTATCCTAAATCATACACTCTCGACCGTTGATTGTGCATAAGTCTATTTTGTGCATCATTAATATCCAAAAAAGAACATAAAGTAAGAAGTTTTATGTGGCCCTCCTAAAGTCGGGGTATGTCTAGTCTTTATACGAAATCTATTATGCTAACATAATAAATAAGGCTAATCTCAACTTGCATCTCAAAAGATCATTCGGATTTCAATTTGCACCTGTAAAGTTTAAAAATATTAATTTACACCTTGAAAAATGTAAATACATATCAATGTGCACCAGGGACTAACTGTAATCTATTTTGCCGTTAAAAAAGTTTGAGTTAATTATAAATTGTACCCCTCAAAATTTAAATATTTCACATTTATGTTTCAAAAAGAATGTCATCCATTAATGCCCGTTAAATTGCTCTCAATTGTATCGTTTCATAACATTTTTGGGTTGTGTTCGAGTCAATAAAAAAATATGTTTAACACAAAGAATATTTTCATGTCAAGTCAATTTTGTTGTGTCATATATTTCACATTTACGACAATTCATATAATATTTTTAATATTTTTAAAAATTTTAAAAATTATATATTTGTTGTCTATAATACTCGTTAAATAATTATTTTTTGTCTACATTTGTGTTATTCGTATCTAACTTTAATTTGATGGGACAATCAAAAAATTTATGTCTAACAGTAAACAAAAAATAGGTATTTAACGAGTATTGTAAGGAAAAAATAGGTATTTTATATTTTTTAAAAATTTTAAAAAATATTTTTTATTGACTTGAACATGACACAAAGATGTTATGATAAGATACAATTAAGAGTTATCAAATGAGTATTAATGGATGAAATTTTTTTGGAACATAAATATGAAATATTTAAATTTTGAAGGATACAATTTATAATTAGCCCAAATTTTTTTAATGGCAAAATGGACGGAGTTAGTCCTAGGTGTACATTAATACGAATTTATGTCTTTTAAGGTATAAATTAATATTTTTAAACTTTGTAGGTATAAATTGATATTTGAGTAATCTTTTGAGGAGCAAGTTAAAATTAGCCCTAATAAATGTAGATACATCACCTAAGACTCCTAGATCTCACACCCATCACAGACTCTTTTGACAACAGACACCCAACCCTCCGGTCAATCCTCTTACTTAATTGGAATTGCTTTGGAGTTTATATTCCAAAGCTAAAACACTCGGTTAACCTAACCTAATAATCCCTACAATAGACATAAAAACACTTTGGAAAAATTGATCCCATCATGACTGGACAGCCAACGTCCAGTTTAAAACACCAAAATTGTCTTCCTACTAACATTAATGGCAATCCCTTATGTTAGACAGTAAGATATTTATTTATCATGAATTTCATGTCTTTGTTTGGATCGGAGAAAAAATTAGTTAAGGTGCGCATAAATTAGTCTGATCAAATATGACCGTTGAACAAAAAAAAATTAATGTTAATATCATTGTAACCTAAGTTAATTTTTGGTATATTTGCTAATACTATTTTAGAATTATTTGTTTCAATTCATTAACATACTATTTAACACTTGTTTGCAAATCATTTTTAAGATTATAACAAGTAAATCTAAAAAAAATGATAGTAAGTGTAGTGGGATTTTATAGTGATCATAATGTTCCGTTTGATATAATAAAAAAATAGAAAGATGAAAAATTAGAAGGATGAAAAGTTAGAGGGATAAATAAAATATCATGTTTGGTAAGGAAAGAAAATAGGAAGGATGAAAAAGTAGATGGATGAACTTTCCTTCTAACTCACCAAAATTAATCTCCCCAAAATTGGAAGGAAAATGAATTAAATTATTTGTGTTAAAATTTATCTTATTTATCTATATATCTTTTGATATATACATATATTATGTATACATTAACTTTATATATAAATCTATATAATAAATCACATAAGAGTCTGAAAACTTATCACTATACATTTTTACCCCTAAAAACATCACAACATCCAATTATATCACATGTTCAATCATTTAACATTTGATTAATTTGTAATTTAACACAATTTTTATTTCATACATTGTTCATACACAATAGTGTTCACGTGTTGAAAATTTTTTATCAAGTTATGTATTTAAAAAAAAAAATTGATGCTATTTTTTAAAAATAATAGGTAAAAATTAATTTTAAATGAAGTAATAAAAGAAACAAAGAAATAAAAAATTGTCATTTGGTATAGTGGGATCATTTTTTTGAACGCACAAATCTTATATTTCATCGTGACTTCAGGCACGAATTATAACTAGTACAATAATAAAATATGTATTTATATTTTTAAAAAAAAAATTAAAAAAAAATTAAAAAAAATTATTCAAAATTTATGTGAGTCAACACGAATACGAATACAAACACTACACGAAAATAAATAGGTCAACCCTACACCACACGATTAATTGAATTAATTGAGTTAAGTTCGACTAATATTCGATACGAATCCACAATAACTCAACACGAATCTAACACGACACGATCCGATTATCACCCTTAATATTAGAAAGCACAAAAAAAAATTTAATCATTTTTATTTTTCATCCATCCTATCAAGTACAAATGAATGAAAGTATATTATTCTTACTTTTCTTCCTTGAAAGATAAAAAGTATATCCCTCATATTTTTCATCACTCTTACTTTTCATCGTTCTTACCAAACGGAGCACAAGTTTTTACAAGTGAACTATCTTAAGTTCGAACAAAGAATTGATCTCATAAAAATATTAATAAAATTGTTTGTCGTTTACCGATGCACAATACTTCTTGTAAAATAAGGGACCTGTGTAATAAATATGACATTTTTCTTAAAACATAGATATTATTCGTGAATTTGAAAAGTAATTTAAGAAATATTTAAAACGAGTCTATAAATATGAAAACAACCGCTTTATTTGAATTTTTAAAAATCTATAGAAAAAGTTGGAAAACCCTTCTTGGATTTCTATGAAAAAATATGGAAAATATTTTTATTTGTAAAAATAAATAAATTAATATTTTTTAGTCATTAATATTTCAATTGTATCATTTTAGTACATAAAATATTGAATATATTTATAATGTTCTATCAAATTGACAATATCCAAATTACTAACAGTTTTTAATCATAAAATTATTACTTGATAGGTAAATATGGGCAAAAAAGTTAATGGAAAAGCCACCAAATAAGTTCGGGTCCAAATGGACAAGATTTCTTTTTCTTTAAAATAAAAAAAAATAAAAAAAAAGGTTTTAAGGGGGCGATACTTTTTTTAGAAATTATAAGGCATAAAGTACCACTTCTAAAAACATAGGTCAAAGAGTACACAACCCCTAACAAATCTCTAAAATACCCCCTTCAGTAAAATGGGAACCGATTCCTATATTTTTGCCTTCACAACTGACACTTATGGGATCTCAACTGTTACACATAAATCCCTTCAATATCGCCGGAAACCCCATTCTGCCAAAAACTTCCATAAAACCTCATTTTGGATTTTCAAAACTTCATGTTGATCGTTGATGAAGAAGTGAAAATCACCATTCACAAGTAATGGAGTTTTTGATTGTTTCATCGTACATAAGTGGAAATCTCACCAGAAAACATTCATTCTTCCAGTATTTGGTGAGAAACCTTCCAAAAAATCTCCTTTCTTTTCAAAATTTTATATTGATCATTGAATAGGATGTGAGAACCCCTTTCAATAAGTGATGAATTTTTTTATGGGTTCACGGTGAATAAGGGAAAATATCAGTATCAGAAGGTAATGACTATACTGAAATTCATTGCTGAAGAAGAAGATCGTTGAAGTTTTTGGAAAAGAAGTTGACAACTAAAGGAAAATATTGTTTCTCCCAACTTTTTTATTTTATCTACATTTTATCCCTCAATTACCTTTCTACTTTTGGTGTTTGGTACTACATGCTCCCTAAGTGTTCGATCATTTGCTTAAAAAAAAAAGAGGTCATATACATTGTGTCATGCATCATGGTAATGTATGCAGTGTGACATTGACTTGTAATAGTGTGACATTGATTTGTAGTAGTGTGAATTTTGTTTGTAGCAGTGTGAAATTTTATAGTACCAGTGTGGTATTTTTTAGTACCAGTATAACATTGTCTTGTAACACTGTGACATAATCGTGCGAGGTAACAAATCATCCTCCAAATCAGAATTATCATCTTGATTATTACAATCATCCCCATTTGACTCATCATCATTAACATTTATCTTCACATGAACATGATTGACGTTAAGAGATCGTAATGATTTTAAAAAAAACATATGGACGACATACCTGATGTACTTATTCCATTGCAACTAACTGAAATATGTTTGAAAATCTGGTTATGGAATGAAGTGAATGATAGAAGAAGAGGTTTGAATGATAGAGGAATAGGTATGGAATGTTAGAATAAACGGTCGGTCAATCACACATAAATAGGTATTTTAAAATTCAAAAAAGATATAGCATAAAATTAGGAAACTGAATTCATAATATAACCTCATATTTGTCTCCAATTAATAAAGGAAAATAGCAATTTAGTAAGAGAAAAAATTACAATTCAGCAAATGCGTCATGCCAATGTATGCAATGTGACATTGACTTGAAACAGTATGACATTGGTTTGTAGTAGTGTAAATTTGGATTGTAGAAGTGTGACACTTATACATTGCAACTAATTGGAATATGTTTGAAAACCCGGTTACAGAATGATGTGAATGACAGAGGAAGAGATTTGAATGATAGAGGGATAGGTATGAAATGTTTGAATAAACAGTTGGTCAACCACACATGAATAGGTAATTTAAAATTCAAAAAATATATAACATAAAATTAGGAAATTGAATCCCTAATATAATACTCATATTTGTCTCCAATTAATAAAGAAAAATGACAATTTAGTAAGAAAAAAAATTACAATCCAGTAAAAGTGTACATCTTCACCAAACATTTACACATAAAGATACTTATACACATATATTTTATATTGAGATATTTTTACACAAATAAGTATGAAAGGGTATACCTTTTCACAATTTTTCTATGAAAAAAAGCTGAGGTTTTAAGCCATCTCTAAGTAAGCCCAATTTTTATGAATTTTTTATTTTTGCAATACGACGAAGTTTAGTATTAGTCACTTCTATCAAATTGGAATACTGTTTGAATCAAATAAAATTATCTAATTTTGAATGACTTTAACTTTGTATTCGGTCATTGCATTCAAAATTGTGATACGAGATTTTTTTGCACGAAATTTCATTTTCTGTACACTGTTTTTGGAGGACATTAATATTTAGAAAATAATGCAAAAAAAAATTATTTTTCAAATTTTTAAGTAGATGTTAAGTTTTAATTATATTTTGCAAAAACATAAGGGAAAGGGATCTTAGGGGCCAGATGAATGACGTTCAATTCTTTTTATCTCGTTGCAGCTTATTCCGCCTATAATTATCCTGGCCACCCACTTGGAAGGGGTGCAGACGACATAGATTTCAATCCACATAAAAACTTACTTAGCTTAGGAAACAAAATTATGTTAATGTTAATTGTGTCTTGATTGATTAGTTAGAATCCTTTAGATCCAACTCAAATTCATTATAGTTAATCTATAGTTGAAGAAATTTCAAAGAACTAATCTGGATATTACATAATTGAGTGCAAACTTGAAAAGCTCAACACAAATCCATTTTCGAAATATGTAGTATTTTGGTGGAGATTTCAAATTTAAATTTAGTTAAAAGTATTTAGGTTTTGGACCTGATCGAAATTAAATTCAAGTTTTGTAGAATTTTGAATTACGATGATCAATCTCAAAATTCAAAAGAATTATCAATTTAAATTTCGACATCCTATAACTAAAAAACATAGCACGCTTTAATCATCTAGATTACTTTGGCAAGGGGCCCATGCCAAAAATAAAAATAAGGTGTTATGAATGGACATTTCATCATCCATAACCGATGCTTTGTGATGATCTAAAGATGCGGTGGTGGATGAAAGTCATGAGACCCACATCAAACGTCTCTTTTCAAACTCATAGCCAATTAGTGGCATAATTCAACATAACAATGTTGTCCTTCTACTGTGCAAGTGGGTTTCAAGGCTCTAATTATTATATCCTAAAAGATTTCAGTACCATACCGCCATTACTATTTCTGAAAAAAATAACAAGTGTAAATTTTTTCAATTTTATACTATTATTTTATAATTTTCATATTTAAGAGCACTATAAATGCATTCAACTAAAATAAATCGCTACTAACTATTAGGTCTGTCAATAGATCAGATTTTGATTGACCTGAATCTAAATTCAATTTTAAAAGTTGAACACAATTCTGGTCCAATTATACAATCGAATTTATTTTATGGTTTATATTCGAATCTGGTAACAATTTAAAATTCATTTTGAAAAATTTGATCCGACCAGATAGCTTAATTCAACTAAAATTTAACAAATTACATCTAGATTTCAGCTGAATTTAAATAATCACCTAATTTTTTCAATATTTATATAAAAATATATACATACTTTGCGTCGGATCAAATATAAGTACATTTAAATCTGAATCCAAGAAATATAAGATAATAGACTTAAGTTCAAGTTCAGATTATTAGTGAAAAAAATTATCATTTCATATCAATTTATTGAAATCAAATTTGAATAAAAATTTGATATATTGCCGGACCTACGAATTATTTTTAATATGATACCGAAAATTATAAAATGGTGGACTTATCCGGATTTTTATATATGGCTAAGACTTTGAAACCGAACAAACAAACTGTTGCGGTTAGAGAGGCATGTTGGATAAGAGCAAGGGCCGCCGGCTAGCAGACCGTGTCACTGTCACTTTCTGTTTTCTTAAACCCTCTTGACCATTTAGAGGTGTTTCTGGGTTTTCTTGCTTTTAATATGCATTATATATAGTTCTAGGAAGTAGAGGTTGCAAGGTCCATGCTTAGAAAATCACTTTGAGAGTCAGAAGCATTAAAAAAAAAACATATGAAGGTCGGCAACCTTGCAAGCTTCTGTTGAAAAGTTCACAGAAAGGACATCAAATGCGCAAATAGAGAAAATTTTTTATCCCTTATGAATATTTTAATTTAAACGTGAATACCTATTTTTTATCACATTGGGATGGTTATTACTCGAGGTGCGTGAAAGTTGAACTTAAGAGTATAATGGACTGACAAAATAAAAGGTAATACGAAAATTATAATTTTTTAATTAGGATAAAATTATATTTTTTAACGATTGTATTAACATGAAGTTCGCCTTGAACCGCTGAAGTCCGCCCTGAACCGAAGAAATTTAGTCAAATATTGTCGTTTTCACCATGACCATCGCCACGTCACTGACGACTGCTTTGAGTTAAAGAGGCAGATCGAGGTGCTTATGCATGGTCAGTTACAACAATATGTTGTCAGTCGAGAATCGGCCCCATTGCCCGACCGAAATCAGAAGAACCGAGAGCGCTAACAACCCCTCGAAGAGATCCATACAATCTCCGAAGGGTTAGGAGGAGGAGGTGACTCAAACTCCGCCGAGAAAGCGCACACCTGAAAAGTCAGACAGATAAAGTCACATGACTCTCGCCCGACGAAGACACCCTGACACGGGGAGGAAGAGGTCATCACCTTCTCGGACAAGGACCACGAGAGGATCCAAGTCCCTTATGACGATCCTCTAGTATTAACCTTGATGGTAGCCAACTACCATGTTAAAACAATTTTGTTCGACAACGGCAGCTCAGCTGATATTCTGTTTGCACCAGCCTTTGACAGCCTCCATCTGGGTAGGGAAAGATTGCAATCCGTCAAGACTCCCCTTGTTTTCATCTCAGGTGAAAGAGTTTATCCCTTGGGTTCCTTCATCCTATCGGTCACAACAAGAACAACACCGAGGAGTCTCATCATCATGGTAAGCTTTATTGCACTTGATTGCCCCTCTGCATTTAACATCATTCTTAGACGTCCTGCCTTCAATACCTTAAGGGAAGTATTGTCCACCTGTCACCTTCTCCACCATTTCCCAACCACTCGTGGGATTGGAAAGATCAGAGGAGACCAAGTCTTTGCCCAGGAAAGCTATGTGGCCTCTATAAGGACCAGAAGACCACACAAGACTCTCCAAGTCGAAATACTTGACCCGAGGGATGACAACACCTTGGAGAGATGGGAACCAGCAGAAGAACTTCGGCCAGTAGCGATGGATGAGAGCCTTCCAGAGAGGAGAGTCTATATAGGCTCCTCACTTTCTTAGGAGCAAGTATCCGACCTGGTAGACTTCCTTAGGCGGAACACAGATGTTTTCACCTAGTCCCATGAAGACCTAGAGGGCATCGACCCCAAAGTCGCCTCCCACTGACTCAACGTCGATCTTAGGTACAGACCCGTCTGCCAGAAGCTGAGGAATACGAGAGGCCAAGTCATGGAAATAGAAGTGGAGAAACTACTACAAAATGGGTCAGTAAGGGAGGTTGCCTACCCAGACTGGTTATCCAACGTAGTGACAGTTACGAAGGACAATGGAAAATGGCACCTCTGTGTGGACTTCACGAAGCTCAATAAAGCAAATCCCAAAAACAACTATCATCTCTCATGCATCAATCTCCTTATTGACGCTACTGCGGTCCACGAGCTCCTGAGTTTTCTAGATGCCTACTTCAGGTACAGCCAGATCAATATGTTCCCTCTAGACTAGGAGAAAGCCTCTTTCATCACCCCAAAGTTGCTACAGGGTGGTGCCTTTTGAACTCAAGAACGCCA
>CM042195.1:27499124-27510477 GCA_023539305.1 Ilex asprella
CAGAAAACACCTAAAAACTCGACATTCCCTCCCTTAAACTAATTATCAGCAATTAGTTTACTTCTGGTACTTGATAGACCCCAGCAAACATCGAAGCTTTTGAAACACGTCTAGCTTTAGGGGCTTAGTCATTACATCAGCAACTTGCTCTTGAGTTCCACAGTAAACTAACTCCACAGCTCCCACCTTTGTAAGATCACGCAAGAAATGGAAACGAACATCGATATGTTTGCAGCGTCCATGCAGCACAGGATTCTTGAAGAGCTTGATCGTCGAACTATTGTCACAAAACATAGTAGTACTGCCTCGTTGTGGGTGACCAAGTTTCTCCAAAATCCTTCTCAGCCAAATGACTTGACTAGCACAATGAGCAGCTGCCACAAACTCGACCTTGGTGAGAGAGTAACTGTTGACTGTTTTTTAGATGACCATGAAACAGCTCCTGAGCTCATCAACAAGACATAGCCTGAAGTGTTTTTCCTGTCTTCCAGATCGCCAACGTAATCACTATCAGCATAAGTCACCAAATTTTCACTCCCTTCCTGTAGAAAATTCTAAAATCAATTGTTCCCCTCAAATATCTTAGCACCCTCTTTGTTGCTTGCAAATGCAGCTCAGTTGGCTGTCTCATATATCGACTAATGAGACTAACCACAAACATTAGATCAGGTCTAGTAGCGGTTAAATACATCAAGCTACCTACCACTTGTTTGAAGAAAGTCTCATCCACCTTAACTCCATTTGTATCCTTGCAAACTTTGAACCCTGGAACTATTGGATTGAGCACTGAATTATTTTTTTCCATACCAAATCTCCTCAACACCTCCATAACATACTTCTTTTGACAAATAAAGATTTCATCATCTCTTTGTAGTACCTCAATACCAAGAAAGTATGTCATCCTTCCAAAGATCAGACATATCAAATTCATTCATCATAAAATTCTTAAAATCTTCAATCACATACTTATCATCCCTAATAAAAATAAGATCATCAACGTAGATACTGACAATCAAAATTTTACCTTCTTTACTAACCTTGACAAACAAGGTGTGCTCACTGTGACATTTTTCAAACCCCTCCTTCACAAAATAAATTTGGCTGAACCAGGCTCTTGGAGCTTGCTTTAGCCTGTATAGAACCTTCTTTAACTTGTACACTTTGTTTAGGCTGTCCTTCGTCTCATAATCCCTTGGTTGTTCCACAAACACATCTTTATTCAGCTCATCATGTAGAAATGCTAACTTTACATCTAATTGGTACAATGTCCAGCCCCTTTGTGCAGCAAGAGCAATAATCATACGTACTGTATCCATCCTCGCCACAGGAGCAAATACTTCGGTGTAGTCGACTTCATACTTCTGTGCATAGCCTTTAGCTTTTAGGCGTGCTTTGTGCTTGTCCAGCTCCCCATTTTCGTTAAGTTTCGTTTTATAAACCCATTTAACACTAATCTTTTTGACTCTAGCTAGCAGATCAGTAAACACTAAAGTTTTGTTCTTCTCAATGGACTTCATCTTAGAGTCCATAGCGGCTCTCCACTTCTCATGTTTTACTGCTTCTTCAAAATGCACAGGGTCAGTAGATGTAAAGAATACCAAATTAGTCACATCTTCTTCTTCAAATAAGCCTTCACCGCTCTCGTAATCATTTATCTAGACTGCTCTTCTTCTAATCCTTTATTCACGCCCTTCTTCACTAGAGCTAGACGAGCTCCCTTCATTCACATTATTTGAAGAATCAGTCCCCACTTCTCCAGTATTGCTTTCTCCTTCACTGTCTTCTTCGTTGACATCCCTCTCCAAATTAGCTGCAACTAATTCTTTGTAACTCTTGTCCCACACCCAACTCTTATGTTCTTCAAATTTGACATCTTGGCTCACCACAATCTTCTTTGACACTGGATCATAAAGCTTGTAGGCTTTGGAGTCCTCAATTACCCCCAACAATACGTAACTAAATCTTTTATCTTCTAGCTTGGTTCTTTTGGCATCCAGTATGTGCACATGTGAAACACATCCAAACACTCGAAAGTGTTTGACTGAAGGCTTGATTCCATTCCAAGCCTATTATAGAGTCATATTTTTCACAATTAAGGTAGGACTTCGGTTTAGAACATGTACCGTCCAGTTTACTGCTTCCGGCCAGAAGCATTTTGGAATCTTCTTTTTTGACGACATACACCGAACCATGTTTATGATCGCCCTGTTCTTCTTTTCTGCCATGCCGTTTTGCTGTGGAGTGAACACAGCCGTCAACTGCCTCTTGATACCATTCTCCCTACAAAACTAATTGAACTCGTGTGAAGTAAATTCTCGTCTACGATCAGTACGTAAATACTTAATGTAGGTGCTTGTTTCTTTCTCAACAAGACTCTTAAAATATTTAAACATACTAAAAGCTTCTGATTTCTCAACTAAATAATAAACCCATGTTTTCCGACTAAAGTCGTCAATGAAACATATTGTGTACCTCTTGTTGCTATTGGAAATAGGTGTGATTGGACCACATAAGTCTGCATGGATTAGTTAGAGCTTCTGTGATGCTCTCCAGATGCTTTTCTTTGGGATAGGATCACGGTGTTGTTTTCCTATCATGCAGTCCTTACACACTATTGTGGGAGCAGCAAGGTGTGGCAATCCATGTATCATCTTCTTGAATTGGAGTGTTTTCATGCCTTTATAGCTCAAATGGCCATACATTAGATGCCATAACTGAGACATATCTTGAGTGGTTGTATGAAAGCAGACAACTTTGCTTGGTTGAGACATAGCTAATGGGAAGAGTATTCGATCAGCTGGCATTTCAGTTTCAATAATCAACCCCCTTTTTGGATGATAAATCCGACATTTTCCATGTTGAATGAGGATTGCTAATCCTCTCTCCTGCAATTGCCCAATACTCAAAAGGTTGTTTTTCAATTCCGGCACATAGAACACCTCGGTAACTACATGCACAAGTCCATTCACTTGTAGCCTCACACTGTCTTTTCCCATAACTAATATCCTTGAGTAATTTCAAGGTTAACCTTCTGTCTAAAGCTTTCGTTGAGATCAATGAAACAGGCTTTATCTCCACTCATATGATTGTTGCACCCCGAATCTAGAAACCAAATATCTTCTCCTTTTGCTCCACGTATGACATCAGTAACATTTCTTCCTTTCGTCTCTCAGCAAATTTAACTTCTTTACCCCAACTTGGACACTCATATTGAAAGTGTCTAAGCTTGTGACAAGTATAACACTCAACAAGGGATTTATCGAATGTTTGACGCCCTCTACCTCTGCCTATTCCTCTATATGATCGTCTACCACGTCTTCTTCCTCCTGTCCTGTCTTCATGAGTTATCTTCAAGGCCTGTTCTTCCCCATCATGCTTGTGAAATTTCTACTCAATAACGATCAGCGAGCTTCGTATTTCATCAATGGATAGTTGGTCAATATCTTTCGACTCCTCAATAGAACAAACTATGTAATTAAAATTTTCTGTTAAGGAGCGAAGTATTTTCTCCACAATTGTAATGTCTACCATATGTTCACCATGCACCCTCATTTTATTTTCAATAGACATTACATTAGAAAATAATCACATATTTTTTCGCCAGTTTTCATCTCTAATGTTTTAAAACTCTTTTTGAAGAGCTTGCAGGATTGACTGCTTCACCCTGGCATTCCCCTCATATTTCTTCCTCATCGAGTCCTATATTTGATTTGAAGTGCCTTTTTGAAGTATGGTCTCGAAGATGGTTCGGTCGATTACCTGGGACAAGTAATTCTTCACTTTAAGATCCTTCAACTTCAACTCGTCGAGCTTTCTTTGTTGTGCCTCAGTCACAACTGCTCCATCCTTTGTTTTTGCATAACCAATCGCCACTAGATTCCAATATTCCTTGGACCTCAGAAAATTTTTCATCAGCATGCTCCAATGGTCATAATGGCCATCGAAATGAGGAATTGTTGGCTGCACGAAATTCCCTTCACTCGTCATACCCCTCTCTCGGTTTGCAAGTCACTCAAAAAGATCTGCGACTTTTTTTTTTCTCAAGCCCAGTGGGAGCTCTGATACCAAATTGTTGTGAAGCAAAGAACTCAAACAGAGCAGTATACTTAATTTGGGAGAATAACTTGTTATTGAATTCAGCAAACTCTGGCTATTATATAGCCTTACAATTTACTAAATAAAAGCAAGATTACCGCCCACATTTACTCTAACAGAAACATGGTAATCAAGAAGGAAAGAGTCAAAAACAAAACAACCTACTCCCTAGTCAACAGGGATTATTTAAAACAGAAGATCAAACCTAACAGAAAACTCCTAAAAACTTGACAGCCTTATGGCTCTTGATGATGTAAAAGTTCAGCAGGGCTTATGACAGCCGTTTGCCTCACAAGTGAGGGTTTGGTGCACGGTGTGCCTTTTAAGTCACCTAATGATGTATTTACTTTTTTGCAGCATGAATTTTCTTTATGATACATTTGGTTGCAACTTGCAAGGGATCACATTATTTTTCATTACCTCCTGTATTTTGGTTAAGTTTACCTTTACCCTGCAACAAAAATAAGGATTATTTTGCACATTTGTGATTTCATAGAAATTAATTATAAACTTGATTATCATAAAAGGAAAATATGATGGAAGGAAGTTAGTAGATTTTAAATGTACTCAGTCTAAGTACATCTTTTCTTGTTTGTATGTTTAAAACAATGCATTCATACTTTTAGATGTTGTTGGAGTTCCTTTTTTCTTATATATTTTACTATCTCGGAATCATAATATCCCATTATGAAGTTGTTAGCTAAACTCAAATTGACAATGCGGGGCATAAGACTATGATCGTGAGGGCCTTTGACTCATCATGTGATGATCTTAAACCGGTTAGACATGATATTCTTTGGCTTCATGAAATAGGTTGATTTTGTAACCAATGGAATCATAGTTATCAAAATCGTACGATTCGCGATTCGATTCATACGATTCGGTTCGATACAGGTACAAAACGATTCGTATCTTATATGAGAATCGTTTTAGAGCTGAATCGCACCTGAATCGTACGATTCATACGATTCGATTTGTATCTCACAAATCGTACGAATCAATCAACTTTTTTAAAACCCAATTTTTTTGCAAAACAACTTCATTTTGTCCGCTGAGACAGTAAAACGTCGTTTTGTTTACAGAGGAACTCACGCCTTAATAAAAACTCAACTTCTATGCTCGTTCTCTCTCTGAGTTGTCTAAAGCTCGCTTTGTATTGTTTAAAACTAAAGGACACGACTAACGTTCTCGCATCATCGGTTGATTTTTGCTCTCAATTCTTTTATGGGTAATTTGTTAGGTTCTAATTTTTTTTTTCAAAATGTTAGCCTATATGTTTTCTCCCAATCAATTTTTTATTTGTTCTTGTTCCATTCATGTTTGTAATTTAATCTATACTAGGTGTTACTATTGCAGTTATTGAATAGTCATGGTTCTTTAATAATTTTTTTTAAGTTGTTGAATTAAATATGGTTAAACAAAAGATAAAAATGAAGCAAAAAGTTAGCGTCTTTCCATTTAGACGACCTGATTATGTCAATTTATTATTTTTAGAATGCAATAATGTTTAATATTCAATATTTTGTCTATTTCAAATATGTAGTATTATTTTTTATTTTTGTTTAAATTTTGTGTTGAATTTTACGATTCACAATTCGATACGATTCACGATTCTCAAATTTAGGATTCTGATTCACAATACGAATCACGATTTGACAACTATGAATGGAATTGCTTCATGAGTATATGTTTGAATTGAATATTGAGGGTTCATATCTTCTAGGTGAGCACGTGAGACTTATAGACACTGATGAAGGTAATAAATGAGCAATTGTGGCATTGAAGATAGAGATGGGATTAAAGCGGTTCAATAATGATCATGTTAATTTGGCCAATATGGATCGTGAAACTATCAGACTTTAGTTTTTTCCTTTATTTAGGAGGTGTTAGGGACAAAATTAAATAGTATATTTCATTGTAAGTTTGTCTAATATGGTTTGTATGTTGTTTATTCCTAGTTGGTTTAACCTTTTCTTGCATTCATTCATCTTAGATATTAGGTGATGGAGTTGTGATTTTCAATTTTAGCGGTGGGTCATGTTGTGCTAGCAGTGTTAGAATTTGTGATGGTTGGCTTGCAAATATTGGTAAGATGTCAACCTTTGGCCCACCGGTGAGGTGAATTGAAGTTGATAATTAGAGACACCACAAACAATGATAGTTTTACATAAAGTGGGTGAAAAAGAATTTTTAGGGTTGGTAAGATTTTAAATTCATGAAAAAATTAGACTTGAATAGAATTGAGAGGATATTAGGGTCACAATCTTATCATGAATAGAATTGAAGAGATTGATAGAGTTGAAGAAATTGGTGATTTAGATGAAAATATATGAGGAGAAAAAGAGATGTGAGTTAAGAAATTATTTTGAATGGGTGGTTTTAGGGAAAAGATCAATTGGAGGTAAAAGGTTCAAGTGAAATGGTTAAAAGAAAAGGACAATAATTCTAACCTTTTCCATAGAATTGCAAATGTGAGAAGGAAGAAGAAGTTTATTAATAAACTAGAGTTGGATAATGGGGTGATTATAGAAGATGAGAAGATGATTGAAAGTAAGGTTGTTGAATTTTTTACCTAGTTACATTCATCTCAGGGGGTGAGAGGCCAGTATTGAAAGGATTAGAATAGAGTCCTATTGTTGATGCAAAGGCTAGTTGGTTGGAGAGGCCTTTCAAAGAGGAAGAAGTGAGGAAAGCCATTTTTTAGTGTGGTTGTGATAAGGTCTCTGGACCAGATGGTTTTACTTTAGCTATGTATCAGATTGTTGGGTAATAGTGAAAGATGATTTAATGAAAGTCTTCAAGGAATTTTTTCAAAATGGCGTTGTTAATGCAATTACAAATTCTACTTTCATTTGCTTAATTCTTAAGAAAGAGAAGTCCATGAAGATGAAGGATTTTAGGCCAATAAGTTTGGTGTCTAGCCTTTATAAAATCATTGCAAAGATCTTGTCATTAAGGTTAAGGGAGTCTCTTAGTGATACTATTTCTTAGTGTCAAGGGGCTTTTATTAAGGATAGACAAATTTTGGATGTGGGACTAGCGGCAAATGAGGTTTATAGAAGAATATAAAAATAGAGGTAAGGAGGGATTTGTTTTCAAAATTGACTTTGAGAAAGTTTATGATTTTGTGAAATAGATTTCCTTGGAGGATGTCATGAAAATGAAAGGATATGGGGAAAGATGGAGAAAATAGATTATTGGATGTTTGAATTCTATAAATTTCTCTATTATGTTGAAGGAAAACTAAGGGGTAGATTTGGGGCATCTAGGGGATTAAGACAAGGTGATCTTTTATCTCTTTTTTTTTTTTTTACTCTAGTTGATGATGGATTAAGTAGATTGGTGAGAAGAGTTTAGGAGGATGGCGTTGTTGAAGGATTCACTGTGGGTAGGGACAATGTTCCGATTTCACGCTTGCAGTTTGCACATGATACGATATTTTTTCCAAAAGGAGATGAGGATAAACTTTTAAATGTTAAGAATATTGTTGACTTGTTTGGTTTGGTATCAGGATTGAAGGTGAATATGGTTAAAAGCGTTATTGTGGGTGTTAATTTAGATTGTGCAACGAATAATAGGATGAAAGGTATTTTGGGTTGTGAGGTGGGTGAGTGGCCTTTGAAGTATTTTGGATTACCTTTGGATGGGAATCCATTAGTATTATCTTTTTGGGATCCAGCAATAAAAATAGTTGAAAAAAGGTTAGATGGTTGGAAGAAGGTTTATATTTCCGAAAAAGGGAGGTTAACTTTGGTGTAGTCAGTTTTACTTAGTATTTCCATATATTTTTTATCTTTATTTAAGATTCCAAGGAGAGTAGCTATGAGAATTGAAAAAATGAAGAGAGATTTTTTTGTGGGAAGAAAGTGGAGAAGGGAGAAAGGACCGTTTGATCAATTGGGGTGTTATAGATCTCAATTAGTAATGTAAAGGCAAGAAATATATCATTATTGGGTAAGTGGCTTTGGAGGCTTCCCTAGGTAACAAATTCTTTTTGGCATTTAATAATCAAGAGCAAATATGGTTTACATACTAATGGATGGGATACTAATGTGGTTGAGAGGTGGAGTTTTTCGAGCTCCATGGAAATTCATTTCCCAGGGATTGACGAGGGTATGTTGAGGTATTAGGCTAATGGTGGGTAATGGGGAGAGAATACGTTTTTGGTAGGATGTTTGGGTGGAAGTCTTCTCTTTTATATTTGTTTCCACAACTCTATCAGTTAACTAATTCTCATTGTTCTTCCATTACATCTTATGCTTAGCTCATATGATTATCCGTACTCATGGGATTTTGGTTCTCGTAGGAATCTAGATGATAGAGACACTATCGATTTGATTTCATTTCTTGATATTATCAAAAATGTTTTTGTGAGTTGTGAGTTTGGTGATAAAAGAAAGTAGATGCTCGATTCTTCTGGAGTCTTTTGGTGTAAATTATTTTTTGATTTTTTTTGGTGGATGGAAATAATTGTCCTTTGTTCACTCCAGCTTTGATGATATGGAAAGGTAAAGTCCTTATTAAAATGCAAATATTTGCATGGCCAATTGTACATGGTAAGATAAATACTAATGACATGCTTCAAAAAATGAGGTCTCGTTCTTGTCTTTCTCTTCAATGGTGTGTAATGTGTCAAGGTGATTCGGAGAGTATTGATCATTTATTTTTGCATTGCCCTATTGCATTTACATTTTGGTATCATTTGTTTTGCGTTGTGGGCACATGCTTGGGTGATTCCCGCAAACATAAAATTCACTGTTTGTTGAAAATTTGAAATGATGGGGAAGATCTGAAAAATGTGTTACTTTGTGGAATTGTGCTATAATGGCTACGTTTTGGGTTATTTGAAAAGAACGGAATAAACGAATTTTTGAAGACCGGTGTGAATGTGTAAAAGGAATGTGGAACCGTATTCATTTCTTAACATCTTTTTCGGCTTTGGTTTCAAAAGAGTTCAAGGGAATTCTGCTATTTGTTATTCTATCAAGATAGGGAGGCTCATGGGATCTATAGGCTTTTTTAATTCACTGCATTTATTTGTTTACTTCTAGTTGGATATCTGGTCCAATTTTTTCTTATGTAATTTTTATCTTATTCATTGATAAAAGTGATTTGTTTCCTATCAAAATAAATAAATAAATAAAGTGGGGGTGGTGCAGCTGCTGTCAATGTTGTCATGGCAGTGGGTGAGGCAACAATAGTGGGTGGTGGCAATTTTGGTAATTAATTTAGGTGTCACTATATCACGTTGTCGAATGAGTAGCATTATCATGCAATTGCTATATGCGAGTTTGCCATTTTATTAACCATTTTCTCTTCCTTTTGGAGGTTGGGTCCTTGTTTGTTTTTGGGGTATGATGCTGGTTCTTGTTTAAGCTTACAAAATGATGTTTCTTCCCCCTCAATTCCTTCTTTGCTTGGTTTGCCAGGATATTGGAGGATGTGACATTCAAAAGCAGGAAATCCGTGAAGCTGTTGAACTACCTTTGACTCATTTTGATTTGTACAAGCAGATTGGTATAGATCCTCCTCGTGGTGTTCTGCTCTATGGTCCACCAGGCACTGGTAAAACCATGCTTGCCAAGGCTGTCGCACACCATACAACTGCTGCCTTCATCAGAGTTGTTGGCTCAGAGTTCGTTCAGAAGTATTTGGGAGAGGTGTGCATTGAAGATTTTTTTGAATTATTCTATATCTGTATTTGCATCATTTGCTTATTCATAGTTTTGTGTATATTTTGTGCATGATTATTGTTTGTTATTTGGAAACATTGACAGAATTGAGAGTCTTCACTGTTATTGAGTTGTTGGAGGAAGTTTATTTCATTTGACCATTTAAGTGAGAGGAAAGGCTGCATATATATAGGCTTTGTTGTACCTCAAAATTAGGAAACAGGAGAGAAAATTGCTTGAGGATGCATTATCTGGTCATAATTTTAAGCATTTTCTTTCCCTCGCTTCTTTTTGAGATCCAAATGGAGGCTTAGCTTAATCTCTTATATGAATACGTGTTTGCTATGTCATTTGCACTTCCAAATTAAAAAGTAGTGGCACTGAGAGCCTAGGTGTTCTTTATGCTATTTTTGTTGTTTTTCTTGTGCTACGAATTGGCAGTAGCCGGGCTGTTGAAATAGTGTTTTTTGCTATGACTTTTTCAGGGTCCACGAATGGTGCGTGATGTTTTTCGTCTTGCCAAAGAAAATGCCCCTGCCATTGTTTTTATTGACGAGGTAGATGCAATTGCTACTGCTAGGTTTGATGCTCAGACTGGAGCTGATAGAGAAGTTCAGCGAATCCTCATGGAACTCTTAAATCAGGTATTGCTTTAAGATGTATATAAAAGTAGGATTTTGTTAGAGAACCCAAGGAATCAGTTTTTTCTGGACTTTGTAGTGATAAATTATGGGTGCATGAAGTTTGCTTACACCTGACCACCATGATTTCTGACTCATCTCGTGGACGTCTATACTTATGAATTTAAGTTTCCTTCTGCAGATGGATGGGTTTGACCAGACAGTTAATGTAAAGGTTATCATGGCAACTAATCGAGCTGACACTTTGGACCCAGCACTTCTGCGTCCTGGAAGGCTTGACCGAAAAATTGAGTTTCCTTTACCCGACAGACGACAAAAGAGGCTTGTTTTCCAGGTGAGGCTTGAGATGATAATTTTATCATATCTGCCTTATTTACCGGGGGGGCAGTACTTGATGTTTTTCCTAATTGCAATTCTATATTCATAACCCAACCCCCCTCCCCTCTCCTACCCTCCTCCCCCAAAAAAAGAGAGAAAGAAAAATAGAAACTACCAAAAAGGGATAAAGTAGGAGGAATGGGGTTGGGGGTGTTACGCAAAGAAGACAATGAAGTTGTGATTTAGAGTGCTTATTTTTTTAAGCCTTTCCATAGTCAACTGTAGAACACTCTAAGCTGGACTATCTTGTGCAGGTTTGCACTGCAAAAATGAATTTAGGTGATGAGGTTGACTTGGAGGACTATGTCTCCCGGCCAGACAAAATCAGTGCTGCTGAGGTTAGTTGATGTATAATTGCAGTTTTTGGTTTGGGGAAAACAAGGTGCACGAGTTTCTATTGCCTTACATCTGTTGACTGGAAAGAATATTTGATTGTTATCTTGCATTATTCCTTTGTTTGTTGCACTCTTTTATACTGGAAGATTTTAGTCATTGATGTGTGTGTGATGGACATTGTCCAACAATATTTCAACTTGTGGAAACTCTTTCTAACTAGATCACTGTGTG
>CM042195.1:27510487-27525880 GCA_023539305.1 Ilex asprella
ACAATATTTCAACTTGTGGAAACTCTTTCTAACTAGATCACTGTGTGCAGATAGCAGCTATATGTCAAGAAGCAGGGATGCATGCAGTCCGCAAAAACCGGTATGTCATACTCCCTAAAGACTTTGAGAAGGGTTATAGAACCAACGTAAAGAAGCCTGACACTGACTTCGACTTCTACAAATGATGAGAACTGAAAGAAGATTGGAACATTAAAAGTCGTTACTGCCTATCTGGCCAAATTATTGTAGTGTGCGCACCTCTTTGATTCTACTTAAATTTGTCCACTTTCAGGTTGTTTTTAGTGTGTCTATCTATGAAGGTAAGCTATGGATGATAGTGAGCCATCTGATTTGTGCGACTTTGTCCTTTGGTCTTATTATCATCTCTCTCTCTCTCTCTGCCTTGAAAGCAAAAGTGCAACTTACACCGGAACACGTACTTGCTCACTGATTTATGTTACTTGGCTACAATGATGGCCATATCATCTATATTTCTCTTTCCTATGTGATGGGGTGGACTACATGTGATTGTGATTTAGGCATGCCTGCATCTAGAATTAATATTGGGTTTCTCTTCTTGTGAGAGACAATCTTGCTTACTTTTGAGACCCTGGAGAGTGTTACCGTCCTCTTTTTTTTTTTTTTTTTCGATTTCAAAAATGGGCGTGAAAACATCGCTCCCCTCCTTGATTTTTGTCTGATTTTCTCTTCTAATCTCGAGGCTTTGTAATTTATAGATAAAACTCCGCTTCTTTGTCTATCCATAGTCTGATGAGAAGTATCTCTGCTTTTGATTTTTTTTTTTTGATTTCATCCGATTGCTACTCTTTTTTTTCTTTGACTTCACTGATGTGATTACTCTTCACTCATACCCTATGTTTGGATTTTAGAAGACTAATCTTGTGTTCGATGTCAATCTGGTCTTTGTTCCTAGTTTACAATTTCCCTGTATTCGGGTGCAAGCAACCAGTTCCGTTATAATCTGATCAAGATAAGACTAATGATAAAAGACTGGTTAATCTTTCCAATCCAAATCGTAACACGCTAATCATAAAATAATAAACTAAACTAAAGCAATTAAAAAAATGAACTTCTCCATGTGTCGTGTTGTGTGAGAAAAAGAAAACATAGTACCAAAATATAAACTTTTTGGTGTTGCATTGAAAAGATAATTTTGGGTACCAGCGGCTTATCCTGTGAGAGGTCTTATCTGGAAAATTCTATTATTTTTAAGTTGAGAGATATCCTCGGAAGATATATATGATGGATTATTCCAGACTAATAGCTAGGATCCGAGGCTGAGGTCCTTTTTAAGGCAGCATAACCGCCATAGGATTTTCAATTCAAAGCTGCAGTTCATAGAAATGTTATTTTGAATTTAAAATTTTGATCTAATTTATTGATATAATGATATGATTTTTGTAGAATCATTGAATCAACATCAAATTTTATGCTCCGTTTGGTAAGAAGAATGGAAAGTATGAGATATACATTTTTTATCCTTCGAAGAAAGAAAATATGAGTGATGCACTTTCCTTCTTTTGAGTTTGGTTGGATGGATGTAAAAAATAGAAATGGTTATTTTTTTCTTGTGTATGGTGTAAATGAAAAAATGGAAAGAGAGTAAACAATATACATATGTAATTTACTTTTTTATCCTAATATGAGATTAGTGTACATATTATAGACCAAGTCATTATGCTATACACACCATGTGTTAAAACAAACACAAATAACATAAAAATATATCCATTTTTTTATTTTTATTTAAAAATAAAAAAAAAATGCACACACACACTGTTAACACAATTCTCCAATAAACATATATCCTAATATATCAAAAAAATATACACACCCACTCATACACCGAAAAAAATACATATTAATTACAACCAACAAATAAATCTTCAGCAAAATTAATTCAAGCAGTAAAAGCATAATGCACTTGAACAAATAAAAATTCATCCCAGTATCAATCCCATTAAAGCAGAAAATGAAAAATGTATCGTCACACAATAAAACTTCATTCTAATAATATCACCAACTTCTTTCAAGCTATGACAATACCAACTGAAATTAAAAATGTAACAAACGTGTCCCCAAACTAATCTACCATGACTCCTCAAACATTTCTTATGCCTTGCATCAATTTTTTCAAAAGCTCCAAACGACGGTCTGCTGGTACACCAAAAAATGCTCTCATATTTGTTTGGCTCTTAATCCAGAATAAAAATGCATCCATCTGGAGCTGTTTTGCAACACCAATATTCATCACCTCCGCAAATACTTCATTCTCAGTATAATGTGTCATTGTTTTCGCTGTAATTGCAATTCCTTCTTTGCTATAATATTCCCCTTCTGTGCTATCACATTTCCCTCTTTGATTGCCTCTACAACCCTGATAATGCCACTATTGATGTTTTCAATATGCCCCTTAAGCACATCCATCATTCCATGTTTTCGTTTGAAACTTTTTGACGAGATAGCTGCTTCAGAGTTCACTTGAAAAGGTGCAAAACAGGGAGAAGATGGCTCACATGTGAAACTACCTTCATCAATTTCATTGTTAAGATCAAATGTGTTAGCACTTCTTTCCTTTTCCCATTGATGGACTTTTTCTTTTGCGCTAGTTGCACCTGCACCTATTGCTCTATCTTTGGCAAAAAGATTATATAGCTTGTCATAGTGGCACATTTTCGTATGTTTCCATTTTGCAGCAGTTGGTTTTCCCTATAACATGAATAAAAGGCATATTCAATAATTATTATGAACAAGGGGCATGCCACAAGATTTTCAGAAAAATAATTCAAGTTACAAGTTAAATCGAATGGTTAAAAATAATACCTCAATAAGCCCCTTCCATACTTCATTCTCTGCCTCTCACAGTTGTGTTTTTAGATTCCATTCAAATCCACTCATGGTCAAGCCATTAAAAATATCATGACATGCAAAAAAATTGTTTTTTAGAGTTTTCATCCGATTCTTCACATGATCCTTCACAAATGGGAAATCAAAATTTTCATTGAGTGTTTTAAAAACATTATTGAATGAAGTGGTTGACCAAGTCCCATTTGGTCTATTTCCTTTCAAATGTTCATCCGACAATGCATCAAGTAAAACTTAATCCCAATGTTCTGTCCATGTCACATTATCCTTCTTGATGTCATCACTATTTTCATTTTTCTTCGATTTCAATCTCATTGCTCAAACTGCTTGTCAACAAACCAGTAAAGTCATCTCATAGGTCTTGTAAACTTGAAAAATCCCCAGGATAACAACCAATCAAACTGAAAACCAATATGAAAAAAATAAGAATACATGGCTCAATAAATAGAACAAAATCTATTTCCTATTTTTTCCCATCTAAGTATATCAAGTCAAGAGATCTAATCAAATGGACTACAGATTAATTAACGGCATATAAACAACATACAGTCCAATTAAGAAAACATTTTAAAGGATCAAAATCAACATAAGTAGCTATATAGCCTTAGGCAATAATCCATAAATTAGCAATGAAGAGTTAAGGTAGAAAATTGACATAATTCAACAAATAAAACTGAAGCAATTCCCCACAACTATCAACATATGAATCAGAAAATCAACAATATACAATCAATATGCATGGCACAAGCTTTAAATGGGATAAAACCTATTAAGTTATTGTAACTTTATCTTTTATTCCAAGGACTATATGATGCCATACTTAATCCCCAATACCCCTAGCAACACCATGGAATTCTACAAGCTAAATATGTCATCACAACTTCTCATTATTTTTCAGTACCATGGAATTCAATCTACGACGAGATATGTTTGTGTAGATAGAGAATCATGCAATAAATTGAGGAAGATTACGAAGCTTATCTAAGGCAATCGTCAACGGGAAGAAATCGACAAAAAAGATGAACATCGGATCTTCGCTCTACGAATCTCACTGATCTTTGGATTTTCACTCCTCTGCGATTTGGGTTTTTACGTGTATGATAGGATGTTAGGTTTAGGTGTTTAATGTAAATAAGTATTTAGTTGAAGGTTAAAAATGTAAATAATATATTTTGACCCAACATGAATATCATTTTCCTTCCTTTCCTGTCCAATTTTGGAGGGATTGATTTTAGTAAATTGGAAGGAAAGTTAATTCATCAACTTTTTCATCCTTCTTATTTTCCTTCCTTACCCAACATGATGTTTTATTTATTCCTCTTATCCTTCTATTTTTCATCCTTCTATTTTTTCATCATACCAAACGGAGCATTAATGCTTGATGGGGTCTATAATCTATATTTATACTACTTATAAATGTCAGCATTTATGAAAAACTTTTAATTTCCTATTTTATCTTTAATTATTATTATAAAGTCAATAATACCAACATATGACTTTTAAGTTATTTTGGACTCTTTTATTACAGAATTTAAATTTAAAATTCTTTATTACTTTCATACACTTTTTATACCTATTTGACTTCTAAGTTATTTTGGACTTTTCTATTAATAGTATTTGAATTATAATTTCTTTTGCACTTATTTATTAATAGTACACTTTTATACATTTTTTATATCTATGTAAATAGAAAATTGTCTAATGGGTCGATGAGATATCTAATAAATGATAGATTAGATATTCAAAGAGGGATAAAATAGATCAATAATTAAGTTTAATAATAGTTAAAATCAGAATTAATTATTTTGCACATAATTTATGATTCAATTTAATTACATATATAATTTGAATTTATTATAAAAAATTATTATTTAAATATATTTACGTACAACGTACGTTGTGCATTGTTAATCAATTTAAATATCATAATGAAATAAATCAGCAAATTAAGCTGAAAAGCATTGCTCTATAGATTATATTAGAATAGCAAGAGAAATTTGTTGCAACAGAGGAGGAGCCTTGCTAACAGGACCTGAGATTTGTTAGAATGATTGTATGAGGAGTGCATGTCACCTTGTCGGCTGCTAATATTGTTTCTTTGTCGGTGTAACCCACATGTCGTCTTGTCTTGTCTTGTCTGGTCCTGCCTTTCCTTCTTTTTATATTTGGGTTTGACTTTGGTTAAGAAACACTGTTTTAATTAGGGCGTTTAATCGAACAAGTTTGAGTCGAACTTAAAAAATTTGATTCTTAATCGAACTTAATAAATTGCTCAAGCTCTGGTTGTTTCGAAAACGAGCCGAGCCTGAACGAGTCGAACCCGAGCCAAGCCCGAGTATCTGCACATAAACGAGTCGAGCTTGTAGGGTTTGTTTTTTAAACGAGCCTAAAAACTTGTTCAAGTTTGAGCTTGTTTAGAAAACGAGCCGAGCCTGAACGAGCTGAATTCAAGCCGAACTCAAGTCAAACTCAAGTAGCTCACTTTGATTAACAGTCATAGTTTTAATTCATGGGGTGATTGATTCTATGTGATGGATAAGGGCCTGAGTGAACCGGCTAGACCCGGTTCTCGGGCTTGGCATACAAAGAAAACACAATTCTTGAACCTTGGTGTACGATTTATGCCGGGCGAAGTAATATTGATTCCTAGGCAACACTATGTGACACCTTCTAACACCGGTTAGAAATCACCTAACTCATCTGATATACCACCGACACTTAGGGCATATTTGATATGTTTTTTGAGATTGATTTGGATTGGCTTGATAAAACCAAAATTTAATACAAAGATGAGATTCAACTTTCAATGCTGTTCATACTCATGTTTGGTATGCACAGGAATATATGATTATTATGATAATATATTTGTATATAAATGACTATTTTACCACTTGACCAATTTGTATATATGAAATATATAGGATATATGGGAGTATAAATGTCATTTGTATGTTAAATCCCTTAACCCCCATATGAAACCCACCTCCCCCTTGAGTTTCATGAAACCCAAGTATGTGGATTTCATGACCGGACCAGGATTTAAATCTTATCCCCACTTCATGGTTATTAAACATGGGTTTAAGGGAATTTATAACCTAACCTATATTCCCAAACCCTTCCATTCCCCTATACCAAACAACCCTTTAAAGGATACTCAATCTTCATATTTGTCTGTAACGATGATTTCTTAAACTACATTCTCACTCAAGGTATCCTATCAATACCTTGAGGTGGTGTTTGGATCGACATGAGATGATTGGATTGGATGAGATTTGAATCCTAACTCAATCCTCTCCAATGCAAAGTGGTCCGGATTGGTCCAACATAAGGATAGGATTGAAATCCTATCCCATCTTTGGATACAAATGGATTTGGTTTGTGGGCCCCATTGACATGTGATGGTATAACATACTAAAATGACCATTTGACCCTTGTGTACAAAGATTTTATCTAATCCTATACCATGTTTGGAATAAAATGAAAAAAGAAATCCAATTCATTAGTATTGTGTTTTTTAGGGAAAAAAATATGAATCATTAAATAACGCTTACTTACAAAATAATGCAATAAATATTTTATTTATTTATTTAATTTAATTTGTACAATACACTTTTAATGAAAAATATCATATGCATAATGCAACCATAATTAATTCACCCGAAAAACAATACACAAATCGATAAGACATATGTCTAAGTCGTTATTTGTTTCTTTGTATCAAATTCGAAGTTGTGTTAGTAAAAATAAAACTTAATTTTGCTATTTTCAATAAATAACAAAATTAATATGAACCATATTAAATAATTTTAATGACCCAAATTCAATTTATTTCCCATGAATTAAATAACACATTATAATACTATTGCATGAAGTAATACATACAAATCAGGTAAATTTAAAATATATTGGTTTATTGAAAATGTTAATTTATTTTTAGAGTACATAAAGAAGAAAACAAGTGGATGAGCATAAAATTTGTAAGATCTTAAAAATTTTAAATGTAATGAGACCTAACACCACAGAACAATTGTAATTTTTAAATGAGACCCAAACCCTTTACTTCAAAGTTGAATTAGTGCGAATATGTTGGAAGCTATTGGAGTCATGGGTAGAATCTTTATGACTTTTTTTTTTTTATCAACAACAAAAAGATGCAGTCTATTAGGTAGGAAAGTTTTGGTTACAGTCAGATACAATGAAAGCCTTTAACTCAGAAGGGGGGGAGCCTAACCAGTTCAACGGGAGTGAACTGGTTAGCAAAGAAGCTGCCACCCAATGAGTAGCCCTATTACAGGCTCGTGGCTTGTGTAAAAATCTAAGGTTAAGTCCCCTAGAAACAGATCTAATATCCTTCAAAAAAATAGAAACCTCCCAAGGAGGAACACATTCAGTAGAACATAGTTTAATTAGGGAAAGACAGTCATTCATGATAGAAATGTTGGAGAGCAGCATAGAATCAGCAAGAAGACACTCTTGCCGAACAGCCTCAGCACACGGGGGAGAGATCGCAGGGAAAGAAAAAGCAGTGCCTGCCACCAAGGATCCATCCTTTTTGCAAACCACCACTCCACAAGCGGCCATAGATAATTTGGGATCAAAAGAACCATCACAAATGATCATGCAGTCAGAAGAAGGTGAAGAAGCAGCAGATTCAGAATGCGGAGAAATACTAGAGCAAGGCTTAGAGGCCTGGGAGCGACGGAGAAGGTCATTCCACAGGGATTTTGCTTGAAGAACCGCCTTGAAGGCATTCACTTTTTCATCGCCAAAAGTATGATGATTCCTGGCCTTCCATATGATCCAGCCCACCGAAGCGATATTCCCCAACACCTCCAGTCGATTCTGAGAATTAGCAGTATGCTCCACAATCCATGAAGTTCGTTGTAAGATTGAGAGGAAAGTAGACTTCTCCCACCCGAAAGAGATGTTCATTCCAAACCAAACTCGCAAAGTCCACTCACATTCAAATAATATATGTTCAATGGTCTCATAGGGCGAGTTACATATGGGACAGCAGGGAGAAGGAACACACTTCCTACGGAACAGGTTGTCTTTTGTTGCCAAAATATTATGACAGGCCTTCCACCAAAAATGCTTAACCTTAGGAAGAGCCTTCATATACCAAATAGAGTGCCAAAGCTTGGGAAGAGGGGAGAAAGAAGGGCAGCAATCCTGCGATCTTTCAACATTGAGACGACCCAGTCTGTATCCCGACTTGACCAAATACATCCCTTTACTGACGGGCCACCAGATTCTCCTATCAGGTCCAGCATTCTGTGATAAAGGGATAGAAGAAATGGCATCAACATCATCCTTAGCGACAACGGAGGATAAAAGGGGGATATTCCATCTAATGGAGTTTTGCAGAATAAAATGAGACACAAAAAAGGGGAAGGCATCAGGAGGTTTTGGAGATTGAAGAGATTTGGAAGGAGAGCCAGGAATTCATTTATCGCTTCAGAAGTTTACAGCATTGCCATCCCCAATCTGCCACATTAAGCCTTTTTCCAACAAGGATCTGCCATACAGAAGACTGCTCCAGCACCAAGAAGGACGATTGCCCTTTTTGGCATGCATCAAGTCATCAGTAGGAAAGTAAACTGCCTTGGTAAATTTCGCCCAGAAAGAATCGGGTTGAGAAAGGAGCCGTCAGCATTGTTTAGCAAGCAAAGCTTGATTAAAAAGCTTGAAGTCTTTAAAGCCCATACCCCCATTAGCCTTTGAAGTAGTCATTCTGTCCCATTTCTTCCAACATATTCCCTTCTTGTCCTCATTGCTATTCCACCAGAATTGTCTAACAAAACAGTTGAGTTTATCACAGAAACTCTTTGGGAAAGCCACCACAGACATGGCATAAGCTAGGATGGCATTAATAACAGCCTTAATCAGAACCTCCTTACCCGCCCGAGTCAGACAAGAGCCCTTCCAACCTTGAAGCTTCTTCATCACCTTCTCAAAAATGAATCCAAAAATAGCACTCCTAGATCGACCCCACATATAGAGGGAATACCCAAGTATCTAGTGTGAAGGGGTACTAATTGAAGGCTGAGAGTATGACAGCAAAATGATTTTTGGTCTTCAGTGGAATTGGCCGAAAAGAGAATACCAGATTTAGCCAAATTAGCACATTGCCCCAAAGCCACGCAGTAAATATTGAGAAGTCTAATGAACTCCCTTAAACAGCCATCCTTAGCCTTTAGAAAGAAAAGGGAGTCATCATCAAAAAATAGATGAGATATAGTAGGACTTCTCCTTTTGACCTGAATGCCCAAGAGTCTTCTGTCGTCCACCCCCTTTCGTATCATGGCAGAGAATACATCAGCAACAAACAGAAATAAATAGGGAGACAGAGGGTCGCCTTGGCGAATGCCCCTTTGTGGATGAATAATTCCCTGTCGAAAGCCATTCAACACAATTTAGTAAGAAACAGAGGATACACATTGCATAATGAGGTGAACCCAACGACGATGGAAACCAAGAGATATCATAGTGACTTCCAAAAAATCCCATTCCACCCTGTCATATGCCTTGCTAATATCAAGTTTAATAGCCAGTTCAGGGATCGAACCTTTCTTCTTTCCTTTGAGATGATGAAAGATTTCATTGGCGATGAAGATACTGTCTTGGATCTGACGATGTGGTATGAACGCTGATTGATTAGGAGAAATAAAAAAGCCCAAAAGACCTTTCATCCGATTGGCCAAAACCTTCGAAATAATTTTGTACACAAAATTGCATAAGGCTATGGGTCGAAATTGTGATATGGATTCAGGTTTTTCATCCTTCGGTATTAGAACAATGTGGGTGTGGTTGATACCAGCAGGCAGATGCCCATCTGCAAAAAAGTCCCGAACCATAAGAAAAACGTCATTGCCAACGATGTGCCAAAATTTCTGGAAGAAAATCCCAGGAAAGCCATCAGGGCCCAGGGCCTTCAGTTCACCCAAGTCAGAAACAGCAGACCAAACCTCAGAGAATGATAAGTCAGAAAGCAGAGATTGATTCATATCCCCTGTAACTTTTGATTCAATGGAGCTTAAAACTTCCATCCAGTACCGGTCACCAGAAGATGAGAATAAGTCCCGGAAGTAGGAAGAAATATGGGAGGAAATGTCCTCCTCTTCCTCAATCCAGCTTCCGTCAGACAGTTTAAGTTTTACAATGTGATTGCGGTGTCGTCTTTGGATAGTAGATAAATGGAAAAATCGGGTATTCTGATCTCCAGCCTTGAGCCAACAAACCCTAGATCGTTGCATCCAAAATTGTTCTTCTCTGTTACGCATCCTATCCAGCTGGGAGCTCAGGGTGGTTTCTCTGATAAGATTCTCCTCAGTTGGGTCGAGAGTCTGAATATGGATTAAATCGTGTTCCAACCCCCTAATAATTTTCCTGGAATTGCCAAATTTGAGTTTACTCCAGCTCCCCAACCTAGATTTACAAATCTCCAGATTATTAAGGACTTTGAGGGAAGGAGACTCAGGAAAACAGACCTTCCAACAATCCCTAACAACTGCTTCACATTCAGGATCATCAAGCCACATACATTCAAATTTAAAAATAAAGGGTCGTCTTTTACAAGGTTCACCAAACTCAACAACAAGGGGATAATGGTTGGAGCACATCCTAGCTTCATGAATCACCTGTGTGAGAGGAAAGGAAGGGTACCAATCAGAATTCACCAAAGCTCTGTCAATCCTTTCTTGGACATTAGCAGCACCAGGTCTGTTATTGGACCAAGTGAAACAAGGGCCAGAGAAGTCAAGCTCTATAAGACAACAGTCCGTAAGTAGTGATTGTAATTCCTCAAGCTTCTTGGAACTAGGGGGGAACCTCCCAATTTGTCATTCATAGAACCAATAGCATTCAAATCTCCCAAAACAATCCAAGGGCCCGCTGTCAATCTAGCCTCCAACTTAAGCTTACTCCAAAGTCGCTGACGTTTGTCAAAATTGGGGTCGCCATATACAAAAGAGCACTGTCACCTCATAGGCTGATGATTAGCGCAACATAAAACATTAATAAGATTTGAGTTCTTTTCCAGCGTCTGGATATTAACTGCATCATTCCACCACAAGGCCAACCCCCCCAGAAAGACCCACAGGATCAACATACTCAGCAAAATGGAAATGCATAGACCTTCTCAATCGCTCCAACTTATGGACCTTATTCTTAGTCTCCATAAGGAAGACGATTGAGGGACGATGGGTATCAATTAACCCTCTTAGATTGCGGACTGTCCGGGGTCGTCCAACTCCCTGACAGTTCCAAGAGATAATTAGCATGAGCCGTGTGGCTGTTGAAGGTCAGCCACCACCACCTTTTCTGGTTGACAAACAGAATTTTCCGCCTCAGATAAGTTGTAAGAAGGTTGTGAAAACCAATGAGACAAGCTTTTGTCCAAATTATTCTCCCCCTGCCTTCATTGTTACCAGCCTCCACTACTTCAAGTTGGTGTTGAACATGATTCTCCATTCCCCCCATGTGAGCAAAGTATAGTTCAGAATTGGTTCTAGGCTGTGGCCGCCTCTTAGTTTTGCATTTATATCTCTTAACACTAGTGGTAAGAGGCTTGTTTTCCCCAGAACTAAAGGCAAGAGCATTAGGGGTTATAAGGATTTCCATGTGAGGAGTTATCTGAAGGGGTATTGGGGAAGAATAAGTTGGATGGTGTCTGACTCTCTGACGTCGCTCTAGAGGATCTTCAGTATCTATGGTAGCAATTTGAGCTTTCCGCTTCAAGGACAGGTTTTGGAAGTGGGCATCCATACACACACTTACATCTGCACTCCCACTTTCATTGGGGATATGAGCCGCATTAGGTTCTGTACTGTTGACTGCCAGACTATCCGAAGGTTCAATGACATAATAAGATCCTCTTTGCACTGCTTCCATCATTCCTGAGTCTTTGAACGATATAGAGTTGGAAATGTCCGGAATCCACTCATGCCCACCGCCTGAAAAAGGAATCATCGCCCAAGGATTGGGAAGATCAACCGTAACATGAGGTGGGGATTGTGCATTACCGTCTGGAACATCATTCAGTGGATTAAGGGATTCTTTTTTAGAGTTGGCCGGCCCATTAGGAGGTGTACTCATCGAAACCTTATTTGGTTCAGGACGATCTTGATTGGAAGGGGCCCCCTCTTCATTATCTTCAAGAATTTTCCCTTTTCGTTTCTCTTTTTTTTCCAACTGCTCTCGAGCTTTAAGAGACCAAGTTTCCCTGAAGAATTGTGAATTTGAACTACTTTGAGTTCTCAGTTCAAGGCCAAAGTTACTCTTCGGACCCAAAGATCCGCGCTCCTTACATTGGCTTTGTGCATGACCGATTCTACCACATAAATAACGGAAATCCGAGAGTCTCTCATATTTCAGAGAAATCCAGATATCATCTTGAGTATCTCTGGCTAAGAAGAAACCTTTCTTCAATGGATCCCGTAAATCAATTCTACATTTCACGCTTAAGAAATTACGTTGAAATTGAATCTCACCATCCACGTCCTCCAGTTGAGTAGGATCACCAATCACCTTTCCAATATGCCAAGCATTATTTTTAGTCATCAGATCCAGTGGGAGTCCCCTGATTTGAACCCAAAATTCCGAGTAGTGAAAGTCAAAATCGCTAACAATACTTTGAGGCTGGTAACCTTTGAGCACCAATAAAGCACCCATAACAGACCAAGGCCCTTCTTCCAGAATCTTGGTTTTATCCTTTTCATCCTTGAACATAAACATGTACATATTCTTTTCCCAAAAAGTAATCGAAAAACCCTTGGAAGTTTTTCATGAATTTTGAAGGATATTGGAAACCCCCTGTTTGTTGAGATTAGACTCTGTGTAGAAACGACCTACTAAGCAGTGTTTTTCCACATCCTTAGAGGTAGAAGGGTTCGAGAAAAGTGAGATTCTTGGGGTAGAGAGGGGATGTGATTCAGCTTCAGTTTTCCGCTCCATAGGAATGAAAAGAGAAGAAAAGGAAGAAGTTTTAGAAGGGAGAGAAACACGAAAATAGGATCCAAGAAGAGCGCCAAAAGAGGGAAGAGATAGATGATGAAAAATCAAGCGAAGATACCCATTAATGAAAACCCATAAAAGCGTTGGGAATTTAATGCCTAGTAAAAGAAAAAGACAAATACCTGAACGGAAGAACTGAGACCGTAGAAAACGAAGAGGCTGTAACACAAAATGGGGAGGTTCCGAGATGAAACCCTAGTTAGGGTAGAAAGCTCTCATCCCTAGAGAGAAATCCCGCTGAAACGGTTAGTTCGAATCTTTATGACTTGAGTGAAGCCAAAAGATGCAAAAAAATGAAAAGGACGACAACGGATTACTGGCCTTACATTCCTAAGCTTTACCAAATATAGTGCTGAAAAGTTTAAAATGTGATAATTCACATGTGGGGAAAAAAGTGGACTTTGATGTCTCCCCGGCAACGACGCCAAAAACTTGCTTCAACTTTAAAAGTGTAAACCCAAGCGCAGGTTGAGCAGAGTAATATATTCTCGGAAAGTCCGAGGTCGATCCCACGAGGAATTTCAACAAGAAAACAATCACACAAAAACTAAAAATACTTTAAAAGAAAAAGAGTTTGTTTGAAGAGTTGTTGGATGACAAAGATTGATTTTGGTAAATAAAATAATAATAAAAATACTAGAGCATTAGGTACTCCCTCTCAACTTCATACAATAATAATTAAAGACTCGAAGACTTGACTTGAAATAGGAATTAAATATCGGTTAACCCAATTAACAAATCAAGTGATAAATCCAAAGATTATAATCAAAAGACTATCAGGAACCTGAATAATCATTCAATCATATTATTTTATGAAATCATATTAATTCTGTAACACCCCGTATTTTCTTTTATATAATGTATAGATATATGTAATAAAATATTTTGCGAAAATGAGGATATGGATAGTGATGTAAGAATGAATCACATAGGTTAAAACATTAGAAAAGAAGGATTGGGAGACAAATGGATTTGAGGAGTTAAGTTCAAAGACGTTGGGGATTGGAATTAGTTATTAGATAAATTTCTAAACGTTTCTAGGTCAAAATAATGCTTCCACTGAATCCGGAAGGTCGAAAAACCTTGGGAAAGGTAATAGGAAGTACATTTGGAAACTTGGAAGACAGAGGAAGACTCTGTCTGCTGAGTGGTACCGGTACCGAGTACCGGTACCTCGATTACAGAAAGTTTTTGGTACCGGTACCCCGTTTACAGAAGGTTTTTTTGGTACCGGTACTGGGTACCGGTACCCCTATGCCAGAAGGTTTGTAGTACCGGTACTATATGATACCGGTACTGGGTACCGGTACACCCGATAAAAATCTGAATGTTTTAAGTCGCGACCGTGGTCCAAGGCTAGCCTTATAAATACCTAAGGTCGTCCATTTTGGCCCCATTTCAGCCACTCCAACCTTAGAAACCCTAAGAGAGAAAGAAAGGAATAGAAAAGAGGAAGGAAGGAAGGGAAAAACAAGAGAGTGAAGGTAGATTCAAGAATCCAAACCCTGGATCTGCAAGACTCAAGGTAGGGGTTTTCTCCCACTCACTTACATTGAGGCTAGGGCTTACTTATATGTATTCTTTACCTTCTAAATCTTACATGTATGATATAGCTCATTGATTCTTGATATCCTTGTGAATATTAACATGTTTTAAACAATATTAATGGTGGGTTAACTATTAACTCCTTATTCTTGGCTAAAAACCCTAAATTTCAAAAGGGGTTAACTTTTCTCTAAACTTGTCTTAATTCTTGATTTCAAAACCGTAGTGTTTCATATCCAACACTAAAATAATGTTATGGAGATCTCATGTACTTTTGTTGGTTGGTGGTGGAATTGGCGCATGATCTACTTTGAGATTTTGGACAAATGCTTGTAAATTGGAATAATTGTGGCTTAGTTATGCTTGGTTGGGCAATTTGCAATGTTGATTAGTGAGAGGTTCCTTGTAAGGATGCTCACCCCTTTTCAAGAGGTTCCTGGTAAGGATGCTTGGGAAGTAATGTAATGATTAGTGAGAGGTTCCTTGTAAGGATGTTCACCCCTTTCCAAGAGGTTCCTGGTAAGGATGCTTGGAAAGTAATGTAATGATTAGTGAGAGGTTCCTTGTAAGGATGCTCACCTCTTTCCAAGAGGTTCCTGGTAAGGATGCTTGGGAAGTAATGTAATGATTAGTGAGAGGTTCCTTGTAAGGATGCTCACCCCTTTCCAAGAGATGCCTGGTAAGGATGCTTGGGAAGTAATGTAATGATTAGTGAGAGGTTCCTTGTAAGGATGCTCACCCCTTTCCAAGAGGTTCCTGGTAAGGATGCTTGGGAAGTAATGTAATGATTAGTGAGAGGTTCCTTGTAAGGATGTTCACCCCTTTCCAAGAGGTTCCTGGTAAGGATGCTTGGAAAGTAATGTAATGATTAGTGAGAGGTTCCTTGTAAGGATGCTCACCTCTTTCCAAGAGGTTCCTGGTAAGGATGCTTGGGAAGTAATGTAATGA
>CM042195.1:27525980-27562997 GCA_023539305.1 Ilex asprella
GGTGCAACGAAGAAACCAATTTCAGCTGAAAAGGGTATTAAATAGTATCGAGCTTTCGGATCTGCGAATTCATTGGGGGAATTTGGTGAAGAAATGTGATTATATACAACGTTCGGCGACGTCAATTTGAAGCTCCGCATGTTTTTTCCTGGCTTCTTAGGAGCTCAGCGTTCACAAGGTAATTTGCCCCTTGCATATAGCTATGGTGCCTCTCTGAAGAATCGTATCGTAGAATGACCTATCTGTATATCTATTTATTATACCAAAAAAATGTAAGGTTTGGTGGAGATCACACTGCAACCAAAGGAAATCATGATTTTTGTTAGTCAGTTAGCAGCAATACTGGAAATTAGTTATTAATTTTAGGTACTCTTTGGTAACGCCAATTTTGAGCAATGTCATCCGAACAAAAAAGAATTCTATTATAAAAGTAAGAACATACGTGCATACTTATACAAATGTGCATGTGAATCCATGATTAAGCAAAGAAAACAAATAGAAAACGTTCAACAAAAGCTGCTTAAATAAAAAAAAAGGCAAGAAAAGGCTAGAATTTCGATTATGAGCTTCAAACTTCAAAGGGCAAACCTGAGTCTATATACTTCTGCTTATTTCAGAAGACATTACGAGAGATTTAGACAGGATGTTTCCTTCTTTTCATTTTAGGAGGAAAAAAAAAACGTCTGTTTTGGGATGCATTGTCTGATGAATGTGGATGGTATTATATGGAATGAACTCTCAATAGCTTTGAATTTCTGGGCATGTTTGAGTTAATTGAACTGTGTTGGTTCTTTTTAAGCATGAAAGGGGATGATCTTTTTTCCTTGTAGTTTTCTGTTGATATTGAAGTATTCTACATCTTCAGTAGCAACATGCAAGAAAAACATTTTACTTGAGATGTTGCTTCAAATGTTTTTGCTTCATTTCACTTTTGAATTTTCTGTGTTATAGCTTAGACAAAAGCTTGTTGCCTTTAAATTTCGTGTTGTGAGCAATTTGGCAATCTTCATTAGATTCTATGCCTGTGAAAAAGGGTGGTCTTCTTTTCTCTTCCATTAGTATTGGTGTTCCTTGATCCATTTTGATGTTTGGGTTTTTATTGTTGTTCCATCGTCTTTGTTCTAAACCAGGAAAACATATAGACCTGCTCTACTTTTGCATTCATTAGTCTGAACAATTCCTCATGAAACTCTGCTCTCCCGGTTAACTGTGACTCTCCCTCTTTGTCACAGTTACGCTTCTGCCTCTGACTCTTGGTGATTTGGACTCTGACAAAAAGGCCCTTCTTGCCTTTGCTGCTGCTGTTCCACATGGTCATAAGTTTAACTAGAATCCTGCTACCCCTGTGTGCAAGTCTCGGGTAGGCATCACTTGCACTCCTGATGGTACCCGTGTTCTTGCTCTTCGAATTCCTGGTGTTGGACTTACTGGCACCATCCCGTCCAACACGCTTGGAAAGTTAGATTTACTGAGGGTACTCAGCCTTCGATCAAATCTTCTCGATGTATATCTTCTTTCTGATGTCTCTTCTCTTCCTTTATCCATTATCTCTTCCTCCAACATAATAACTTCTCCGACGATATTCCAGCCTCCCTTTCCCCTCGATTGAGCGTACTGGTTCTCTCAGATAATTCATTCACCGGCAACATTCCACAAACAATACAGAATTTGACTGAACTCACTGGACTGAACCCCCAGAGCAACTTCCTCTCACGGCCCATTCCCGATCTCACCCTCCCGAGGCTCAAGCATTTAAATTTGAGCTATAACCAATTTAATGGTTCTATCCCATCTTCCCTCCAAAAGTTTCCCAACTCTTCCTTCGTAGGGAATTCTATGTTGTGTGGACCACCTCTAGAACCTTGTTTCCCCACTAGGAGCTTCAAAAAGAAACTCACATTAGGCGCTATTATTGCCATCGCTGTTGGAGGGGCATTGGTGTTGTTTCTTGTAGTCCTAATGACAGTCGTGTGCTGCCTCAAGAGAAAAGAGAGTGAGGGCAGTGGTGTGCTGAAAGGGAAGCCTACTAGTGGTGGAAGGAGTGAGAAACCCAAGGAGGAATTTCGTAGTGAGGCGCAAGAGTCAGAGAAAAACAAGCTGGTTTTCTTTGAAGGCTGTCCTTATAATTTTGAACTTGAGAATTTACCGAGGGCTTCAGCTGAAGTGCTGGGAAAGGGAAGCTATGGGACTGCATATAAGGCTGTCTTGGAGGAATCAATAGCAGTTGTGGTAAAAAGGCTGAAAGAAGTCATGGTGGGGAAAAAGGAATTTGAACAAAAGATGTTCATCATAGGAAGAGTTGGTCAGCCCCCAAATATTGTGCCTCTCCATGCTTTTTATTACTCTTAAGGATGAGAAGCCCCTTGTTTATGACTATTTTCTGGGGGGGCAACTTGTCTACACTCTTGCATGGTATGCTTTTTTACACCCTTTTTTTTAATTTCTTTCTCATGTTCCCATGGCATTACAATTAACAAAATTGACCTTCTAACATGTTGGTTAAGCATTTTGATGAACCCTGATCAATCAATTAATGGAGAGGCAACTCTTCGCGGATAATTCTTGCAAACCAACATCACACAAAGTTTCCATGTAGACCAATGCGAAGGATTTGAGGCTAATGCAAATTTTCTGAAGTATGAAATAAATGAATGTTACTAGTTACTACTATATGCAGAAGAGAAAAATCTACTACCACTCTTCATACCATAAACTGATTCCTTCATTGCAACTTGTAACTGTTACTTCTTATAGTTTTGTATTTAGAAGTTTATACTAGCGAACCAATTCAATCCCCAGCAAGGTTGATCTCCCTAGGTGGGTCCAGTCGGTTGTCAGAGAGGAATGGACGGCTGAAGTTTTTGATGTTGAGTTGATGAAATTCCAAAACATTGAAGAAGAGATGGTGCAGATGCTCCATATTGCCATGGCATGTGTTGCAAGGTTGGCAGACATGCGACCCAGCATGGATGAAGTTGTCAAAATGATTGAAGAGATCCGGCAACCTGATTTGGAGAATTGACCATCATTGGAATAAAACAATTCCAAGCAGTAAAATGTGCATACCCCATGGTCTCCTGGGAGGTCATCACTATAATTTTTTATTTCAAGTTTTCCATTTGTCAATTCTAGAGAAATTCATCTGATACAAGGCACAATTCAATGCATTCACATAGTAAGCTTTTGCCTGTTCCAAATCAAAACTACCTTATGCCTGCCCTAAGGTTTCAAGTGTGAATTTGTCCAATGTTTCATTTTACTCTGTTTTAAACACCCGAGTTGTGTATGTGATCAGTTTTCAGGTTTCAATCTGGCAGTACATCAAGGGTTGGAAAATGGAAAGTTAGCCCGACGGGCCATGGGCTAGCATGGCCCATCACATGGCAACCCATGGATAGTTCGGTAACCTCAGTGGTAGGGGACAATATTTTTAGTAAAGTCACATTGTTTCATTGTAGTGGGCGTTAGGAATATTAGAGCAACTCCAACTGATATCTCAAAAGCTAGTTGTAGCTCTTAAAAGGCCAAATAAGTCTTCAAATTCAAATTTGGCATCTCAATTTTGAGATCTTCATTTGGAGATGCTCTTAGAATTGCTTGTAGAACCAGAAAACAGGAGGAAAAAAAAAAGGAATTGGCTACAATATCAGTGTAAAGCAGTCCACATGTTGATGAGTATATATAACAATGTCTGGCAGTTTTCAATTAGCATTTTTGTGTCGAGGATAATGTGTAATTAGCTGTTTGTCCAATTCGTTCTTTTCGGTGGTACAATTATCTGTTTCGAAATTGATAGGATAGGATAGGAATTGAACTCCGGACTCTACATTCTACATAACTTCTACTATTCTTAAGCCGATTTCGTCATTTCAAGTGACATTGCCGGCCGTGGTTTAGTCTTAATCGAATCAGCACATGATAAAAATGGCACTATTCTACTCTTCAATCATGCCATGTGCTACTGAACTCTTGAAAAGCCCCTTTTCCTGACCTATGAATATAATTTGGATAGTAGAGTTTCATTGTTTAGTACCTCGTGATATCAAGTTTCAGATCAGCCAAAAAAAAAAAAAATCATAAGTGGGTCCTCATATCACCCGAGTTTACATCACAGCCAAAAAATGCGTGATTGTGACAATTCTGAATTATCAAAAAAATTAATATATTTGCATTTATCGGTGCAACCTATCTTTTCTCTAGTCAAAGTTTGCAATTTTTTTCATCGCTTTCTTGTATAAGAAAAAATTGTGCCACGAGTATGCATTTATTTTCGCTCTCATAATTTTGTTATTGTGGTCCTCACAAATTTTAAATAATTTATTATCGATTTCGGACTCGAACTCACGATATATTATTTGGGCAAACGAACACCTGCTACAAAAATTGGGCTATTTTCATGAAATATAGAAGAATCCGTCAAGCTTCGAAATAAACGCCACCTTGTCGATTAGCTGGAGTGACATATAAGTAATTGTCAACAACCACTACTACTACTACCTAACACTTCAATTTGAAATTATTGTAATAGCAGTATCAGTACTTGTCACTTATAGTTGATGTTTTGCTACATTTATTATGTACTTATCTCCTAAATAATTAATGCTGTCGAGACATTTGACATGAAAAAATTATAACAAATTTTAGAAAAAATTTCAATCACACCCTTGCTAATTTATTATACCTTCAAGAACACAATTTTTATTATCAAAAACATCATTGATATCTGCTTCTAATTTATATTTAAACATCAATGACACCCTTGACATTAAACCACCATTTCTAGCAAAAAAAAATTATCTAAAATATAAAAATATCTCTACATAAACACCAAACAATCTTTTCATATAAAATTCAATTAAAATTAAAATCGATTAAATTTTATTTTTCTACATATTAAAATTCAAACTTATTAAAATTTATTTTTCTACATACTAAAATTTGATCCAATTGAAATTAGATTCGAGTTAATTAAATTTTAATTTTTTTAAGTATTAAAATTCGAGCCGATTTGAGCTATGTATGAACTGTTAGTGAAAATTCAAGAAATAGAGAGGGTATTTTTGAAGATATAATAAATTAAAAGGAGTGTAACTGAAATTTTTTCCCCAAATTGTAAGGTAACTCGATAAAAACAAAGATAAACTATAAATCTAAATATTTTGAGTTCGAAATTTGCGGCCACAAAGAATTTATCCTTAGAGGCGGCTCAAGTCAATTTAAGGTTTAAAGCAGAAACTTTAAATTGAGGTCTTTTTATTTTTAGTATTATTTTTAAAAAAAAATTAATTTATTTTTAATTTTTTATGGGAGATGGAGGCAAAAGAAAAGTGTTAATGTTGTCGATAAAGAGATTTTTAACTTTTGTTTTTGTTTTTTACCATAAAAAGGAAGAGAAAGTGTTTAATTTCAACTTTTATTTTTTTCTTTTATTAGAGAGAGAGAGAGGGTTGAAATAAATATGAATTGATTTTTGAGTATTTTGTTTTATTTTTTACTTTTTAATTTTTTAATGTTATGGATTGGATTATAGACCCAAATTATTGCAATAAAAATTTTGATTGCATTTAATTTTTTGGGTTTTTTGTAGGGCTTAAAATTTAATGGATTTAATTTTTTTTTGTGGGTTAGTGATGTACCTAAAATTATGAGACCTTCTAAAAATTTGGAGTCTAAAGCCCATATTTTTTTTTTATGAATTAGTCTTGACATAAATGACTTGTTTTTTACCAGATTGAAGAGTGAAATAATTGAAGTATACGTAAACTCGTTCGAACATTCCTGATCCTGATGTCAAAAAAAAAAAACTATAACCCCTTTCACTTGTAATCCACTTGCCGTCCACAATCCTAAATTAACATGATTGTTTGTTTCTATAAGAACGGGGGCACTGATTATATTGTTTTATCAAATTCTAGTTTGTCTTCTATTACCATTTCATTTTTGTTTGGAACCTTGGGAGGACCTTCAATTTGTATCGTAGGTTTCCGACCTGCTTTACCCATTGAGTGATTTTCATTCTATAGAGGCCACACCATGTGCAACAGTGCACTGTACCACTGCATTTAAATCCGTGATATTCATATTATAGTAATATAACTATACTTCTACGTTAAAACCTGTCCTGAAAAAACACATTAAATTTAACTCTTACTCTATAACAATTTTGTTTCTACATCGCTCTATCGTTGCTTCTTACTCACCACGAGCATTGATTTTGGAAAAAGTCTTCAAAAATTTTGTTATGACCATGTCAATTTCTAGAAGTTATTCGAAATCTGTGCACATATTTTTTATTTGTGCATTGAGAGTTTTTTTTATGGTAAGACAGGCAAGAGAACGCTTATATTTCGACATGTTTAATTTAATCAATTTAACCTTTTCAAAGCACAAGGAGAAGTATTATAATTAATTTGCTGACCAACTTTAGGAAAGATAATTGAATAAAATATCATTAAAGCTATTGATAATTTTCATGCTCAATTTTACAAGTTAACTACGTTGACTTCTACCCTGAATGACATCAAAACGTAAAATAGTGAAAAACAATGTGCCAAAGAGGAGAAAGACCATCACTTACCGCTTTTTACACGTTTTGGCAATGTTTAGTCAATTATTCTTTTATACAAAATAATTATATCAAAAAAAAATGTGTTATATTATTTTGCAAAAATAATTATTTTTATCTTAGCATGCGAAAAATATGTGTATAGATTTAATGTATATTGCTATGCATATAACTAAATTTGGATAAAGAAATTAACTTGGGATAAGAAAAAGAAAAAAAAATATAAAACAAGGATTAACTTGGGTTACTATTGGGCCTGCATGATCAAGGATTGCATTGACTATCCCCTCGGTGCGATGCCCGCCAATTTCATGGTGACGACATCCCTTAGGCTTCAAATGATCATTATAACACGGTTGTGATAAGTAGCGATTTTCTCGTCAATTTTCGCAGTTGAGCTAGGCAGTTGCTATAGAGTGATCGACCGAGACTCTTTCTTCTTTTTCCGTAGTAATGTTGAATGTTTTCACTCGGCTCCCCTCTCCTTCACCTTTTTCTTTCCCTTCCCCCTTACTTCTTTAAGGTTGGTCAATTTTCATCCCCTTTTTTTTTTATTTTCTCCTCCTTATTAGAAATATTAGTGTTCTAAGGCGACGTGATTCTGGTGTCTCATTACTTTGACCATTCGTCCTCCTTTTAAAAAATAATTATTGTTCTTTAATTGTATCATACGATGCATACTATCACAATTTACATAGGAGTCGTTTGGTTGTTTTTTTTTTTTGATCTGTGTTTAGTTGTTGTATTATAGGAAGTATTAAAGAGTTATATGACTCATCTCGACTAATTTGTGTCTATTAAAAAATAAATCATTCACACCAAAATTATATAATTTATAAGATATAAATTGATGTAACCCTAACGCTAACCCTAAGAATGGTCAAATTCTAACAGAAGATATCTCAATTCACAATTAATTATAATTTCCACTTGATTATCCATAGGGTTGTAAATTATATCCAGTTAGGGCCCCACCTCAAATCTAACTCGTGAGAAGTGTGAACGGTGAAGAACCGAAGATACCCTCCTCCTCTTATTGGGCGGTTGTATCTGTTTTTGTCTTATTTTCACCTCTCTCTCTCTCTCTGATTCATGTGTATGATTGTCGCATCATAGCTGCTCAGCAACAACTCCCACTCAAAGTCAATACAGCCCAACCCCATTAGTAAACCAGAAAGAACGATTCTTCGTAGCAGCCCAGCAGTATTCAATATTTTAAACAGCAGATGACAAAGATGGCTGCTGCTATCATCACCATCCTCATAAACTACCTCTTTACAGCACCTGTAATGGCGACCCAGTCAATTTCACGCCCCATTCTCTTCTTCTTCTTCCCCTCCTTATTTTTTTCCAACAGAAACGTTTTACCCAAATCAGGCCCACCACCCTCCCAACTCTTATCTTCCTATTCTCAATATCATCATCACTTGCTACACCCCTGTAAGCAAACATTTATGTACATATATATTTACACACACACCCACTTGCTTTTCTTATTGATTTTTGTCAATTCGCGGGAGTTCTTAAGTTAACTATCTTTCGTTGTGTTTTTTCCCCCAGTTGTTCCTCTTTTATCTTTCTTTGAGAATTCTGTGTTTTTCTTTTTGAAAATATAAACGCTTCGAGAGGTGGTTGTTTTGAATTGTTTGAGAATTGATGTTTGAGCTGTTATTTTTGTTAGTATCAAGGAAAGGATTTTGAAGTCTGACTGCTTTTTGTCAGGTGGACGATCGTGACAGTTAAAAAACTTGTACGGAGTTGTGAGAGATACTTGACAATTGTGGTGAAGCTATTGCTCTTGAGATGACACAGTCAAGTTCCATTAGTGGAGCGATGTTGCTCTTGTGGTTGTGTTGTTTTTTTCTGCTCCAAATTGGAGCAGAAAGTCAGATTACCAACCCTATAGAAGGTAATTTCAATTGATTTTGCTTCCTCTTATTTATCATCAATCTCTGCTTCCATGTACTTAAGGAATTACTTTGTTTAAGATCTTCGTAATTTCTGAATCAGCAGTCATGATTGTGAGAGGAGATTTTATGGGAATTTATAAAACATCAAGCAAAGAACTAATTTTAGGATGTAAGCTCACTCTCTTGAAGTGAGAACCCTTTGGAAATTTTGCAATCACGAATCACGATATCACATGTCTAATTGTAATTTACTGCATGATCTACATATGCACTGATAAAACACTCTTTCATATTAATGCCAAAACATTTATTTTCCAAATTTTTATGGATTGGAAAGTTTTGACGGAAAGTCATGCAGAAACTGTGAAAGATATAATATCAAATAAGAATTTAGTCCACACAGGAATCAATAATTCCCTTCATCAGACATGGATTTAGGTTTCAAGACCCTATATAGGACTTACTTGGGTCAGAGCTCCATAACTAGCCAGGATGAGAGCAGACTCACCAGGATGGATGTAAGAGTTTCTTCAGATAGAGAGGTGACTGCCACTATACAGGACCTCGAAAGACCTCTTTGCATGGCCAATCAGAATAGGGGTTTCGTGATTCTGGACTCTGAAGGTCTAAGTGTCAATCAGGAGACATATCGTGGTTTCCAAAGCTGAAATAACCATCCTTATGGTTTCTACAACATCCACTTGTCGCATTTTCAAGTACTGTCATCAAAGTGAGCCCTCTTTTCAGAACTTTGGGAAGCTTCTCACTCGGTTGCATGTTGAAATAATAAAACCGAGAATTATAGCTTTCTGATTATGACAGATTTTATATTCTAGGCTAGGATTGGTTGCTTGGAGCATACATTGCTTACTTATTATGTATACAAGTTGATCGGATTAATGCACGTACATAACAACCATAAAATACTGAATTGCGTCCTGTTGATTTTCTCTGTACAAGCATCAATACGAAGGTGCTTACATTTTTGGTTATATGATTTCTTCCGTGGGAAAGTTGGTGGGACTGCACTGGATGTTAGGAGATTATGGTTCATCTTGGACACCCCTGTACATCAAACTCAGCTCAACCAAGCCTTTATTCCAAATATTTGGGTCGGCTACATGAATCATGTTTCTCCATTATGTTTTATCAAGGGCCATATTTTCCGTTAAATCATGAGACAACCCAATACATGAGAGCTTTAAAAAGGAATGTGTACAGAAGTATTATTAATTGTGTTTATGAAATTGATGTAACTTTCTTATTTTATTGAATGTAGTGACTGCATTGCGTGCCATTAAGAAAAGTTTGATTGATCCAAACCGGAATCTTAGTAATTGGAATCGTGGAGATCCATGTACATCAAACTGGACAGGGGTTTTGTGCTTCAATAGAACATTGGGCGATGGCTATTTGCATGTGAGGGAATTGTATGATCTCTGTCTTCACCTAATTTTTGTTCTGTATTGGTGTATTGTGAATGTGAATCTTAAACAACTTATTCTCTTTCAGTTCCATTTTTTGCATTATATATATTATTCATTATTTTTCTTGTATATTTACTCTATATAAGTTGGTTGAAACATACAAAAGTTCCATCTTGGTTGCAGGACATCCTTTTGTTTCACATTGTGTTAGTTTTGCAATTTCTTTAGTTAAAGTGAATGGCGACTGCTGAATTTTTGGCAACAAATGATCCAAAGCCGCAATTTGCCTGATCTTCCATGACAGTTTCACTATCTTTATGAATTTGGTAAATTTACAAGTATGGTGCAAAGTCAATGATGTGATGCTGGAAAATTTTACAAGTTTCAGCTTTGTTCTGGTAGGAACAAAATCTGTATAAACATCCCATTTCTCAATTATGTTTTGGTGTAACTTCACTTCTCGGTGAGGGGGACTGTCAGAACTTGTCCAACATTGGCATTGGAAGGCCTCCCAGACTATTATATGGTCTTGTTGGTCTCTCCACTCATTCATAATTGGTCATGAGTCTAACAGTATGTATTAGGTCATATGCTACAGAACTAAAGAACGGCTTCCGGTTGTCAATGTTGGATTAAAAAAGTTCTGGAATCTGGAATATGGTAAACTATGAATGCAGGCAACCCTTGAAATTGTTTTGTTCGGAATTTCAGGGTGAAAATGAAGTCTCTCAGTTTAACTTAATTTTGATGATTTATTGATTTCCTTCATTTGTGTTTTTTTTTATATTTTTGCGAGAGCTCTCATCCTGGGAGTGAACATTAACATATTCAGAAACTTATGTAATTTAGTCTTTCATTACCTTCCAACTTGGCAATAGTAAGATGTTGCTTTATTTCTTCTTTGCAGGCAACTATTGAATATGAATCTTTCAGGAAGTTTGTCACCAGAGCTTGGCAACTTATCTTATATGGAAATATTGTAAGTCAGAATACATTGAAAACCTATCCTTGCCATCACTTGCATGCTTCTTTTTGCTACGTTCAACTTCCTTGAGGATTAAATTCTTTCTGGCGTACAGTGGCTTCTAGTATTCTTTTTTCATCTAGTGATGTATGTTTTGTTTTCTTTTCTCTTCCAGGGATGTTATGTGGAACCAGATAGGCGGTAGCATACCAAAGGAGATAGGCAGTATTATGTCTTTGAAACTCTTGTGAGTCTGTTTCTTTTTCTTTGGTTGGAAGGGGGAGGAAGTTCTTATAATTGATCTAGTATAATCTTGAAATGGGCATTGATCTTATTCTTGCCATGGTATTGAAAAAAGAAAAAAAAATGCTCTACATATTGGATTTCTCATTCTATGATAATCTTCTGTGCTTTCAGGCTCCTGAATGGAAATCAGCTGACAGGTTCATTGCCAGAAGAGCTTGGTTATCTTCCTAACTTGGACAGAATACAAATTGACCAGAATCAAATATCTGGACCAATACCTAAATCTTTTGCGAATTTGAATAAAACAAAGCACTTGTAAGGTTTTCTTTTTAATCCTGTCTAGCTTAATTGCAATGATTTTAACCAACTTTTATTGCCTCATATGATCTTTGTTCTACATATTCAATTGCTAGTATTTTTCCTGTGGTCAATCTTAAACTTAATTCTGTCATTGTTCTTTGTTGTTTAATCATGGGAGCAGCCACATGAACAACAATTCACTTAGTGGGCAAATCCCATCTGAGCTGTCTACACTGCCAAGTCTTGTTCACTTGTAAGTTGGCAGTCTAGTATCCTTGTGTTTCTAGTGCTTTTTGGACATCTGGTTTGTCGTTAACTACGTAATATGCTACAGGCTCCTCGACAATAACAACTTATCAGGGTATCTTCCACCAAAGCTTGCTGATTTGCCAAATTTGCTGATACTGTATGGTTTCTATCTTCACTATATATATGTGTACAAGTTTTTTTAGTTAAATTGGAATTGATAGTATATGACCACAAATTATCAGTATATGCATATGTGTATGTAATACACATGTCACCTTATTGTATTCATTGAAATCTTGGGTTTCTTTACTGATTTTGCTTTGTAACCTTAGAATGGCTCTTTTGCTTGCATGCCCAATTTCTCTGCCTGAAGAAATCTTGTTATCACTAGAGAAAATATATATGCTATGATTGTTTAGACTTAGGTCTTCACTGGGATGCAAGCGGTTTGGTGTATGAGTTTGAAGAAACTACTTGACAGAAAAAAAATGTAATGGAATGTGAATATCCTTGTCGAGAAAAACAATTGTCCACAATTACTTGGAAAATCAACAGTTTCAGGCAGTAACAGTAATCATCTTGTCAAAAAGAGTTAATCTTCTCTCATAGTATAAGCCTTACCCTTATCGAAGCCACTGCAGTTAGATGTCCCAAAAATATTAATTGAAGAACTATTGAATATTATATTGTCTTCATTTTGGTAAACATCATCCATCTGTAAGCAGTTTCTTGACTATGAAAGCACACATATATACATGCAACACATACATATTCCTGAGAATTAACCCTATAGTTCTTTCTCAATGTTTGAGTAACTAGTAAGTGATAGAATTATCATTTATCCATCAGTGAAGTTGGTTCCTCAAAACAATTGACTAATAAATTATTGAACTATTTGAGTATTAATCATTAGAGGGTCAACTATATAATACATCCAATAGAGCCAGTTACATGAGTCCAAATCTTCTCCACTTTCAAGGAACTTATAAAGTGCCAAACGCAGGTGATCCAAAAAGTAGTACATGACCTACAGGTTGCCATTGTGTCTTACGAATGAGACAAGAAAACAACTTCACATGGTTGTTAGGGCTTTTGGTTAGATGTTATGCTTGTGAGGAATACTGATATGATGCCTTATTGCTGCAAAAACTTTCATTTTTTGTCTGTTATAAATGTGAAGAAAAGCATGCTAGTTAGTATTCAACCTGATGTTAAATGTGTTGATGGAGCCGAGCTTCGCTGTGCTGAAGCCCGGCTCAAGCGAGATTGGTGGTGGTCTGATTCTACTTGAGCTCGGCTACCGAGCCTGGATTTCTACTCGAGCTCAGCTTGGCCCAAGCTCAATTCTTCAAAATTTGAAGCATAATAAAAAAATTGACCCTAAAAGGCTTAATTTCCTGTCCCAAATCCACAAAATCTGAACTATTAACTTTATGTAAACAATTTGTAAGCGAAGAACATGTCCACTTGGACAAACCAAAACACAAAGCTATCCACAAAACCAAAAATTAAGGAAAATAAAAACTAATTGAGAAAGAAATCCACAGGACCCTAAAATTTCACCATTGAAAGAATAACGCAATCTCTATGTGTGTGAGACAAATGAACAACAGTCAATAACCCCTCCTCTCAATTCTTGCTTCAAAAGTTCCAACTAATGGAAGCCAAAACTCCAATGGACTACATCTGTAATAACATCGAGAAAGACGAAAAATGGAGGAAGAATGGTGGTCTCATGGTTACAAACAGATTGGGAAGAAGAAGAGAGTCTGTCTCGTCTCAATTCTTGCTTCAAAAGTTCCAACTAATGGAAGTCAAAGCTCCAATGGACTACATTTGAAATAACATCGAGAAAGATGAAAAATGGAGGAAGAATGGTGGTCTCATGGTTACAAACAGATTGGGAAGAAGGAGAGAGACTGCCTGTGAAGGGGAACGGCAGAGAGAGCGGAGAAGAGATGCTTTGGGGCTCAAGATTTTTTATTAAATGCACACAGAGAAAGGGGGATGCATACACGGCCACGCAAATGAGTTCAGTTTTTCCTAGATTTGGTGGTCAAATGTTTATTTATTTTACAAATTACCTTTGATTATGATATAGTATCTTTTTCTTCAACTGGTTATGCAATAACTGATGGTGGGAAAAATATTTTATAACATAGTAGCCGAGTTAGCTCAAGCTTGCGAATAGCTCAGATACAAAACAAGCTTGAATAATTTGACTGAATTCGGTTCATATTACAAAATGAACAGGCTTGACAGCCAAGCTCAACCTACTGGGTTTGTCTAATAGCCTTACCTACTATGTCTAGAAAGTTGAAGAGTACGCCAAAACACAAATATGTGAAATTGAATATGCAGTTGAAATATTAAATGTTTTACGGAGAAACATTTGCAGGTGAATGGACCTCATATTGTATGAGTTTGATAATAGCAAAACTAGACAGAGATCACCAGGCAACATCATGAATGGAAATGTTTCCATTTGGTAAGAATATTATGTGTGTAAGTAATCTTTAATGATTTAAAAAGATGCATTTTGAACCATGGTGATGGAGCGCTTACAGATTTGACAAAGTAAAGGTAAAAGGTGCATGAATTAGACCATGTTGTATGCCAATACCATTGGCAAATAAAAGTTGTCACCCACTTTGTCTTTATTAACCAAGGGTGTTGGGTGGGATGGATTGGATGCAAACCTGGCCTTCGACAACATATACACAACTAGGTTGGCCTCGGATTTGGACTGACTTGAACCCACAAATTCACGGTTGTTGGCCTGAACATTTCACCAATTTAGTAGTTAATGGCCCCACTATGATACTGTCATAAACAAAACCTACAAACCAGTAAATGTGTGGGGGTGAATCTTGCTCCATGTAAACTAAACTTACAACCCCTCTATGCACTTGTTTTTTTTTTTAATGTGTAGGTGAATCTCGCTCTGTCCTTAGGTCAGCTCTTTAGTGTTACTTTATATCTCCTATTTGTTATTCCACTATGGAAGTTAATTCTTCTCCGTTGTGGAAGCACAGAAATAATCTTGCGACATAGAACTTATTTCTTTTCCCCATGTTTTTTCTATCTTTTTTGCAGTCAACTTGATAACAACCACTTTGACGGAAGTACAATACCTCCTTCCTATGGTAATATGTATCAGTTGTTGAAATTGTAAGTTTATACAGTTAGCTGTTATGTTTTGAAGTACACTTGATTCTATACAATCTTTTAGCTGCACAATTCTTCTTTCTTTCTTTAGAAGATGTATGTAGTCAGAGAAAGAATCCTGTCTATACTTTCTTGTTTTTGCAAGCCACTGTGGGCCCCTTTGAGAAAGTAGGTTTTGATTATTGTTATTATACCCCTTTTTCTTTGGTTCTGCCCAACAAAAGCACCATGAATTCGATTGATGGCCTTATCAAACAGGGAAGATCAGCCTTTTTTGTTCAGTTTGACCAGTAGATACGATATCATAAAGTTCTTTGTCATCTAATCTCTCATTCTATTTTATGTAAGTTGCAAATAGTGAAAATTCCTGGAAACTTCATATGCTTTCCAAATGACACTTAAGAAGGATGCACATGGTCATAATTGAGAAATATTTGAGCTAAGATTGGTTACATTTCATTTTGTATCAGGAGTCTTAGGAACTGCAGCTTGCAAGGATCAATCCCTGACCTGAGCAGGATACCAAACCTTGGATATATGTAAGTTAATGGGTATCTTGCAGAAGTCATGTAGGCGATTGTTTCATGATGGATCCTACGGATGTTTCTATTGTCATTGTCCTTATACTCATTTGCAATGATTGAATTATGAGCTGCTTCTAGAAAACATTATGTACACTAGGCAGAATGAGGATTTATGTCTTGGCAGTTGTTAGTCAATTTCTGCTAGTCACTGACCCCAAAAGGAAATTGTGCTAGACTGCTAGTAAATATTTTTTTTGCTATGGTTGGGAATAGCCATTTCTATTCTTAAGTGATGACATCTAATTTCAGAGACCTCAGTGAAAACCAGCTCAATGGATCCATACCACCAGATCAACTTTCTACAAAAATAACAACTATGTAAGAACAATTTATCTTTGATTATTGTGATATTTTGTATATAGTGCGCTCCTTATGTGTATACTTGACTACTGGAAATTTCAGCTATAAATGATCAATTTATATTGTGCAGTGATTTGTCAAACAATAGTCTTACTGGAACTATCCCTACCAGCTTTTCTGGTCTTCCTATCCTTCAGAGATTGTGAGCATTCTTCAACTCTTGTTGATTCTTTTTCTCTCTCTATTATGTGATTTTTGAAACATTCACATTTAAAGTATCAATTACAAAGTACCATCGGGTACAGGGATACTAATGTCCTTGATGGAATCATTTATGGAAATATGAGGGTTTACTTTGTGAGTGATTCCACCTTGCAGGTCACTTGCGAACAATATATTGAATGGTTCTGTTCCATCAATTATTTGGCAGAATAGGACTTTTAATGCAACCGAGACTCTTATTGTGTAAGACCTGAAAAAACGTCTGTGTGTGTGTGTGTGTGTGTGATAGTTGTTTTACTGAGTACACAGTTGAAGATTCATCTTTCTGGTTGATTAATTTTAGTTACTGGAACACTGACTCTTTGATACTGCAGGGACCTGCAGAACAATAGGCTTTCAAATATTTCAGGCAGTGTTATTGTCCCTTCAAATGTCACCGTCAGGTTTGCTTACTAGCTTACCACCTTCACCTGCAGTGATATATTTCTTGTCCTCTGTATATATCTTATAGAATTTAAGAAGAGGTATGTTGCTCTCGCTGTTTTTCTTTAAACAACTTTCAGGCTTCAAGGGAATCCTCTATGCTTAAATACAAACCTGGTCCAGTTCTGTGCATCCCAGAGTGAAGATGTCAGTCATATCCAGAGAGTTGTCAGTCATATCCAGGACTCAACAAACTCCACTGTTGGTGGTTGTCCCACTCCAGGATGCCCACCTCCTTATGAATATGCCCCTGCATCTCCTGTACCTTGCTTTTGTGCTGCACCTCTGCTTGTTGGCTATCGGTTGAAAAGTCCTGGGTTCTCAGATTTTTTGCCATATATTAATTCATTTGAAGTGTACCTGACCTCTGGTCTTAGAGTGAATCTTTATCAGCTAGACATTCCTTTGTTTTTCTGGCAAGAAGGCCCTCGATTAAGGATGGATTTGAAGATTTTTCCTATTTACGTTGACAACAACTCTTATATCTTCAATAAGAGTGAGGTTCTACGAATTCAGGGCATGTTCACAGGATGGACAATTCCTGACAGTGAAATATTTGGACCTTATGAACTCCTTAACTTCACACTATTGGATCCTTATAAAAATGGTTTGTCTCTTAACCCTTGGCATACATGTTTTGCTTGGGAACTTTGATGAAGTAGAACTTGTGACAATATTAATAAGTATTTTTGTCTTTTCTCTTGCTGGAGAAGGTTGTGAATCTCTTATCCTGCTCTATCTAAAATCAGGGCCATTTAAACTTCCCTGCATGTGCACAACAGTGATAATCATCCCTATCCTGGTGTTAAACTTTGTTCAATTCCTTAGAATTTAGAAAAAAATTAGTGGACGCGAAAAGAGCTATGATCCAACTTACATTAATGATCTAATATACAACCTGGTTTTCCACAAAAGAATTGTGTCGAACATGGATTCATGATGTTCTTCTATTATGCAGTGCGAGTGGGATGATGTGGTGTGCAGACACAACCATTTGTGTATATATTACATATGGGGAAATCTTGTGCATGCTTGCATGTGACATATCCAAATTGCTTAGTTTTTGTGCCACCACTGTAATTGCTTGTTCATCTTCACATTGAAACTAAGTTCTTTCTTGGCATCACGGCTGTTGTTTTCTGAGCATTTTTCTTTACTGACCCCTCTAATATTTCTTTTTCTTCTACTGTAGTGGCTACAGAATCCATTATTTTTTTATTAAGATGTAGAATGATCAATCAATAAGTGTGATACCTTGACTTAAAAGGCAAACAAAGTCAGACCATATGTCCCTAAATTATCAACTTGTGTACTTGCTTAATCAAGCTTGCATTTTATATATTCAATGATGGATGGAGGGAGGGATATTGTTGAATCAATTTTGATCTGTTTGTGCTCTGGATTCTTATTTCTATTGCAGAGTTTCCCCCCTCTTCAACTTCTCGTCTAAGCAAGGGTGCACTAGCTGGCATTGTAGTGGGTGCAATTGCAGGTGCAGTTATCTTATCTGCAATTGTGTCGCTTCTTATCTTGAGGTTGCACATGAGGAAACACCATGTAGCTTCGAAAAGACGTCAGTGTGAGTATCTTATGGCTACAAATATCAAAGGTAGAAAGTAGAAATGCTAAGATTTTGCGTCACAAGTTCCAAATATCTCTGATTGGCCACACATCTCATGGGTTTTGATTCTGCAACAAACAGATACTTATGATACCGACATTTTATGAGGAACTCTTGATTTTCTTTCTTCCGATGTAGGCATGTTGTCCTATGCCCCATTATAGCTAACGGGGGCAAATATTAAATTTGATTTTATCTCTTCTATTATATGTGAACTAGGAAGCTGGAAAGTTTTCTCAGCAAGTTCTTAAAAGTGATAAGCGATGCATATTACACTCCTCAATTATTCAAAAGTTTTGTTATAATGCCATGTTTAAGTTTGGCTTAATTACCCTCCAATCTCCTGAGAATTAGTAAGTGTGATTTGATCAAATGGGATAACTTCATATGTGCCCAAGTTTCATCATAGTCATATAGGGTTTCCTTGATTTTTATGCTATCTAGTAACTGGGAGGTTGAAATTTTGCTTTTCAATGTTTAATGTAATTTTACCACAAGCATCAAATATTTCCATCAATAAGCTTCTTGTCTTAATTTTTTTTTTCTAAAAACTATGTGACACATCATCTTAGATATCTTATAGAAGCATACACGTAACAAAGCTAAATGTTTTCTTGCTATGCTGTGTCATTTAGAATTTGATTTTATTCTAATGAATTTGAGAATACCAAATATTTGACTTGCAAAAAAAAAAGTTCTCATGTCAGCCTGTCAGGTCTACATCTTGAAAATGGCTGACACAATATTTTTTAAAGATCCTCCATGAAGTTCTAATGCATTGGAGCAGGTTGGGTTGAATCTGGCAAAGCAACACGACGTGTAATATTTTGATGTATCAACTGGATAGGGGCAATGGATCTAAAGCACATATCATACTCTAGACATGAATACCAGTTTACACTGGCTCGCTGACATGGAAAATATTGATAAAGTAAAGGACATGTTGATGACATGGCAACAATAAATATAGGTTTTATGTATAATAGCGTGTTTATGAAAAATAAATCTATGGCCATTTATTATCAGCAAAATCCAATTCCTTCAATTGATTTATAATTATGGTGATTCCTCCCCTGCTCACACTTTGGTGTTTTCATCCATTTCTTCTATTTCATTTAAGTGAAGTGAAGTGTTAAAAAAACAATAAAAATTCAAACGTTTATTCATGGCTCTACACAATTACTACTTTTTAAAAGAAACTGACATCCTTACTTCCATGTGTTTCTGGTAACGTGTTGAAGAGTTTTCAAGAAGTGCCAACCAAACATTTGAAGTTTTGGATTCTTGTTTTTAACTAGGATCTCATCAGATGTTTTTCTAAGAAGTGTTAGTATCTAACATGTGTCCAACAAACATGGTACCATCTTAGAAGTGTTTGTACTTGTTAGCAATACCTCTGCTACTTTTTTGGGATAAGTCCGACTTCATTTCTTTGTTTCGGTGTAGGTTATCTCATGTATATTTATGCATTGCAGTAGCCTTTCTGTTGACTCAATCCAACTTGTATATATTGTTCGGAAGTCTAACAATTAGGCTCTATATAAACACTTGGTTCAAGATGACCTGCTTAAAAATTGCTGGAGACAAATTATGCATATCCTAATCTTTTTATTGCTAGCCTTAGATGACTGGAAACATAAAGCCAAAGATGGATTCATTTATTAAAGATGTTAAAAGAATGGTATTATGGGCATGGAATGTTTTGATTCAAGGCCTTTGATGGGGATTGTGCTGGGGTTGGATAAATATATTATTTTGGGATTTATTTATTTATTTGAAAATTAGTTAGTATTTATCTTTCGTAGTGTTAGAATTAGATTAGGAGTCCTGATTTATGGTTTTGGCATCCATATATAAAGGGCCTGATGTGATTATTTTGAAGCAGACTTATAAGTTATTGAATATTATTGAGAATTGTTTCCCTTGATTTCTATTTCTCAGCCTTTCTTCTGATTCTCATCTCCTTCTTCCCTTCTCATTTCCTTTCTTCTTTTCTTCTCATCCCCTTCTTCTTGATCTAAATCAACTGGTATAGTCTATCAAAGCTATACGATCTACATCACCTTGCCCCTCACAGTGGATTTTGAAGTCTAGACAAGTCTATGATCATATTGTTCAGCACCAAACCCACTCTTTCTGCCGGGTTCCAGGATGAGAGTATCTTGGTGATACATATTTGGAGCTTTGATACTTTCTCTTTGCTTAAAATGTGACACATGGATGACATTCACACTTCTAGTTTTTAGCGACAGACTCAAATGCTTATTTCGACAATTCAGAACCCATATTATCACGGCCATTGACGTGCATTTTTCATCCCTAAGGCTAAAATTTGAATTTAGGGAAATTATACCTTACGGTAAAGGAGAGATATTAACTAACAGTACTCATCTGTCATCTTCTTATGTAACATGGGTCAATGTTGTCTTTTCTGCAGTGTCTAAAATATCCATCAAAATTGATGGTGTTAAAGACTTCACTTATGAGGAAATGAAACTTGCGACAAACAATTTTAATGTCTCCACTCAAGTTGGACAAGGAGGATATGGGAAGGTCTACAAAGGTATTCTAGCTGATGGTACTGTTGTGGCCATAAAACGTGCCCAGGAGGGATCATTACAGGGTGAAAAGGAGTTTCTTACAGAAATAGAATTATTGTCAAGGGTACATCATCGAAACCTGGTGTCTTTGATTGGATACTGTGATGATGAAGGGGAACAGGTACACCCTTAAATTCAGCTACACTTTCTTAAATTATATGCATTCTTCCTTTCCACTCTATCTTGACTATAATCAATTTGCATGATTTGAATAGTTGAGGAACAGAGTTAAATCCGGTAAGAAATGGATGAGTGAAAACCAAGAGATTTGGGAAAAGAAAATTTATTGGACAAAAATGAATATTCAAAACCATATTTGTGGCTAATTTAAACAAAGACAAGAAAAATAGCAGAGAAAAAGTAACAGGTGCAATGTTTTCTAAGCTGAATATGAAAGATGTACATGTATCCAAAGGAAAAATTATGAATTGTAAGAGACGCTTGTATATACCCTGCATATATTATAACTGTTTATTAAAAAAATTGCTACAGCCGTTTGTTTGCCTCCCATTTTAAAGTGAACTTGAGAGGCTTGTAGTTCATTTTTGGTTAAATCAATGTTAATTGCTGTGCTGGAAAACAAGTGGTTTTCTGTTAGACAAGAATCGATGCTTTTCTTCATGTAACAATCTAATTCTGCACTATTATATTGGACTCTGATGTTCATCCCTTCATTTCTCTCTTCACATGCAGATGTTGGTTTATGAGTTCATGTCTAACGGCACCCTCCGGGATCAACTATCTGGTATGTCTTACAAACTTCATTGGGACTCTCAAAATCTCTACTCTTCCTCCATGGTTATGTTTTTCTTTTTTTGGGGCTGAGACTCACTCTTTTGCTTAATTTTTTTACTAGTTAATTCCTTGGTGCTTGAATAGATGGTTAATTTGCATGTCACAGGCAAGTCTAAAGAGCCACTAAGCTTTGCTATTAGAGTGAAAATTGCATTGGCTTCAGCCAAGGGCATTCTTTACCTGCATACAGAAGCTGATCCTCCAATATTCCATCGAGATATCAAGGCCAGCAACATATTACTGGACTCCAAACTTACTGCAAAGGTTGCTGACTTTGGATTATCACGACTTGCTCCAGTTCCTGATATGGAGGGAGCAGTGGCAGCTCATGTATCTACAGTTGTTAGAGGGACTCCGGTAAGCATGAATCTTATACAGGGAAACACAGAATAATGAGATTCAATAAAAAAAATAATGAAATTCAAGTGACTAATACCTTGTAACAAAAAAATTGTTTTTCATCTCTTTCAATTAATGGTCGTTCACAGATTAATATTTTATGAAGTATAGGCAGATAGTTGGTAAATCTAAATGTTTCTTCATTCTCTCTTTTGTCCTTTTTTTCTGATACACATCAAATCAGCCATAAAGTTGTAATAAGATCTGACAAAAGACTACATCGACATCAACAAGAACATAAAACAGCTCTGATTACAATAGTTGCTGGTGAATTTTGAGATTCTATACCATTTTTTGCCCTTGGTGAGTTTCCCATTGATGCAGAGGCTGCCTTTGTTCCCCAACTTTTGTCTTTTATAATATTTACGTGTGTGAGCTTCAGAACTAAGCTAGGACCAGGACGCAGTGCATATTGTTTGCTGAAATTGGTATATAAAAGTGTCTAAGAGAATTTAAAGATGTCACAGCCGTCATGGAACCCAATTTATTAAAGATACATTTCTGCCTCTTGGGGTTGGGTCTGGCATTCTCATGACAACCCTGCTGATTAAAAGGATTCATGAAAATTAGTTAGTTTTGGTGTGTATATAATTCTTATTTTTAATGGTGATAACTTGAAATGGAAGTTTAATGATATTCTGATAAAGGGCTCAATGGTGAGAGGAAAGATAATGAGAAATTGATGGGAAAACACCAGAAGGCCTGAATATTAAAAGACCTCAGGTGGTTTTATTTGTTTTTTCACATCTGTTGTTTTTCTTGTATCTTTGATCCGTATTCTGCAATGGGATTGTCTATTGATTGAGCTATAAGAAAGTAAATCTCTGTTCTTTATACATGCTTGTGGATGTAAAGGAGTTACCCCATTTTTGTCTCATTCTTAACATGCTACCTCCTGATTTAAAGATGTTTGAGCAGCTGGTGAAGAGGGACTTCTCGCGGCTGACAAGGAATTTGTGTTTTTCCAGTTTGGATGGGTGTTCCTGGGATGATAATTCAGCCTAGAACGGACACAGAGCTATAGTTTAAATAATAGTGGGATTCATTTTAGCTGAGGGAATTCTAAGAACAGTGAAATGATAGAGTTTATTAAGTAAATGTTAAGAGAGAGGCCTTTTTGTCAATTGATGCACTAGTTCAGAGTGAAAAGCAACATTTCTGTAGGATGAATAGCGTCTCTTTAAACGTCAATTTATTAAAATTGCCAGGCTCTAACATATATAATCACTTTCACTTTTTTCCTTTTTGATGTTTTTGAGTCCAACTTGGTTTTCATTGAACTATCCATCCGGGGTAACAGGACGAATTGTAGTGTTATTTTAAACCCAGATTCACTCCAGGAAAGCATTTGCATGAAGACCTAATTTTCAAGAGTTAAACTAGAAAGCGTCTACCTTGATCCATTTTGCATTATAAGACATAATTACACCCTCAACATGAAAATTGAAGCCATTTTGTTTGCAGGGGTACCTTGATCCAGAGTATTTCCTAACTCATAAGCTGACAGACAAAAGTGATGTTTATAGCATTGGGGTAGTGTTTCTAGAGCTCTTGACAGGGATGCAGCCGATCTCACATGGCAAAAACATTGTTCGAGAGGTACTAACTACTTCACTGAGAGTCTTAATTCTTGGTTTAGTCTGTAAATTTGTGTATATGAATGTGTCTCATACATATAATGATGTATGTTACCTAAGATACATCTCAGTGATTCAGTCACTCCAACTTTGAGTTTAAACTCTATTGTGTGGTCACTTGCTTAGATAGCCTGACCCAACTTCATGTACACTGAACTCTTGTTTTATGCTTTCAATCTGAATCAGGTGACTATTGCTTACCGTTCTGGTATGATTTTCTCGGTTATTGATGAGAAGATGGGATCTTATCCTTCTGATTGTGTGGAGAAGTTTCTATCTTTGGCCCTCAAGTGTTGCCAGGAGGAGACAGATGCCCGGCCTTCAATGACAGAGGTGGTTCGGGAACTTGAAAGCATATGGCTTATGTTGCCACAATCTGACACCAAAAGGACAGAATCATCAGACAAAGATCCAGAAAGCACAGAGACCTCGCAACCTTCGTCCTCTATAGTGAAGAACCCTTACGTTTCGTCAGATGTCTCTGGCAGTGAACTCGTCAGTGGAGTCGTCCCAACTATTACTCCTAGGTGATACTTTATAATTTTTGTAAAGAATTTTGGTGGCAATAAGAGGTGTGTTAGTTCTGTATTATTAGTCTATACTGTCAGAAATTATTTGTAAAAATGATAGGGTAGACAGTTCAGGTTTGGTAGTGTTGCTGAGGTTGTAATTCCTTACAGTTGTTCTTCCAATAGACTGAATTTTCTTGAGTATTGCATTAGCTAGCCCATCATTCTACTAACTACTGTTTTCAAAAGCCTTAAAATTTCCAAAAGATGCTTTATCTCCTCCATTGTTTTCTTTTTTTGTTTGTGTGTGGTGGTGGTGGTGAAACAATTTGGGATTACACGTAAAATGTATTACTAGTCATAACCTGTGCTTGAAGACACGATAAAATATAAAATTCGAACGCTTAAAAAGTCAATCTCATTATATTAAATAACAATTTTTTTTCTTTCAGTTATTTGATTACATCATTTAAAATTTATTTTTACCCATTATTTTCTTAAAAATATTAACAATTTTCTCAAAATACATAATTTGACAAAAAATTTTCAACATGTGTATATTATCGTATATAGATAATGTCAAAAATAAAAATTATATTAAACTACAAATTAATCAAATCTGAAATTATTGAACATCTGATAAAAATGGGTGATGTGATTTTTTTTATAGCAAAAATATGTAGAGGATAAAATTCAAGTTGCTAAGTGTTTTATTATATAAATTATGATGAACTATTATAATGAAGTAACAAATGGTTCAATAACGAACAATGTATCACTACAACTATAACTAGAACAAGATTCAACGCCCCACAATTCTAGTCTATCGATTAGTCTTGTTTGCTTGTGTCTAACGTGCTATACATGAGTTGTCTTCCTCAGCCATACATGAAGTTTCACTGGTTCTTCAGTTATACATAAAACTTCAATCAACTCGCTGGTCATGTTCAACATGTCCCATACATACACTGTTTCTCTCAACCATGCATGAGACTTCCGCCAACAAGGGGACGGGTTCTATTGATCATCAACCTCGATTATAATGCAGACTTCAAAATGAATCTTTATTAAAAGGCATGAATGGCCTCTTGGCCTCCCTACTGAGAGTGTTAGGAGTGATTAACTAGACTAGGTGTAGTCAGTTACTAGATTTAGTAGACATTATTTACATTTATGGTATAATTAATTTCAATTTGGTATATTAGTTCTGGGAATCATTCGAGATTCAAAAGTTGTTCATGAAAATATTAGTAGTTATTCCATTAAACTATAAAAAAAAGGGTGAACGTCACAATAGTATATACAGTAGGTCAAGTTTTATAAATTTTAAATTAGATAATCCTTCATATTAGTCAAGATATTCAAAAAGAATTTTTAATTATTGAAACATTTGCCGTTAAATAAAGGGCTAATTTACCAAAAAAAAAAACACCCTATTGTACTGAAAAGCGCTTGCAAATCACCTCGTTTTGTTTTGAAGTTTCGTACTAAATATTTTTCAACTTACAACTAACACGTCTATTAGCTAATTTAAATAATGTTAATATACAGACGCCTTTTGCTAGTATAAGCTATATACTATCTAAAGAGATGAAATTTTTATATTTTCTACCATTTTCTTTTTCAAATTGAGGGTGGTTTGGTGCAAAAATAAAAGATATAAAAAGGCCGCTTGTTGGCGTTCCTAAGTATAAAGAGAATTTTTTAAGTCAACCCTTAAATAAAAGATAATTACCATACCTACCCTAAAGAATTTTTTTTTTGATCGAATACCCTAAAGATATTGACCCAAGCAGTTTTAGTTCCAAGAAGCTTCTGGACTTGGGCTTGTCAAAGAAGTCTAGTTTTAAGGCGGCCTATTAAGTGACGCATGCCCACATGCAAGCTTACACGGTCCACAGCCCATTTACAATTCTCTTTGCCCATCCGCTTCCGCTATATAAGCAACATTTCTCTCTCTCTGTTAGGGTTTTGTAATCGTTTGCTGGAAGCCGTAGTTCAACTTCAGAGATAGCTCGCCATGGGGAGGAGTAAGTCTCTCTCTCTCTCACTCCATTGAAAGGGTTTTTTTTTTTTTTTGATTTGATTGAATTGCTGAAGAGATGAGCTTGCTTTTTGCCGTATTATTTATTTATCGTTTCGGTTAGAAGATTTGAAGCGCTTGGGTTGCTTATTTGTAATCTTTTTGATACGTTTATGGTTTATTGTTAGATTTGATTGGAAGATCTAGGGTTTTGGGTTTTATCCCGACATGTCATTTTCTCAGATTGAAGGGTTCGGTACTGATAATTGTTATTTAAGGTGTCGATTCCTATATTGTTTCAGAGACAATGTCATTGGAAATTATCATCTCTATGGATGCTGAAGCAATATGTGGATATTAACAAACTCTGTGAATTTTCATGTTTGGTGGTCTTGTTGATTTTAGTTATTGGAAGATGGTAGTATTGTGAGTCAAATAAACACACAGTGGAGTTGGAGGAAGAGAAGTTTAATTATTTAATACGCAAATTGTTAAAAGTACTTGTGGATGTCTACATTCATATGTAAATTATACACATTATATAAACTGTTTAAGTAAATGAAATTTGAGTACAAAACTTCTTGCTAGAACAATCGTTAGACAGTTCCACTGCTACATTGATAGGTGGCCTACACTAAACAGGTATTAATCATGTAGAGTACCAAAATTTGGTGGTTAGCAGAAGATAAAAACAAGTCAGCAGGTACATGCGTGATTTTGCATTTTTTACTGAGAGGATGCTAAGATCTAGGTAGAAGATCCTGAATTAGACTGATCAAATGATTTTTGTTTAGTTGCTTGCCATGGGAATGATCGAAGGTTCTTGTTCAGTTGTTTTGTTTATAAATTCTGTGGTTTGGAGGATCACACGAATGCTTTAGGAAATTGGTGATTCATATGTTGGGATGACCCATTCCTAAATTGCAAACTTGTTGGTTCCTACCTACCCTTTATGTGGTTAGATTAGGTTATTACAAGATACAGTTTCTACAGCGATGACTTCTGTCAGTTAAATATGGAGTCATTTGAATAATTCTTGACTTGATATATATGTACAAATTTTCTATTTAAGCTTTTTGAAAAGCGTGTGAATATTGATGTTAATTTTCATGTGGTTCTATACCTGTTTCAACTCAGAAAAAGATCTCGATTAAGATGCTCTTGGTCTGTTGTATATATACTACATCTGTCTGCATTTTTTTTCCTTGAAATGTTAACTTCAAATCTCCCTGAAACGACTTCCTTTCAAGTTGCTTTCCCAAGCTTATTGGGTTGTGATATTCGGTTCTGATCTGCCAGGTTGTCTGGTACTTGCTTTGTTTATGCTTATTTTCCAGAGAAATTTATTTTCCGATAACCTAATTCTGGACAATATAATGGAGTATGATGTTTGTTTATGTTATTTGGATTTTGGCCACAATCTTCTAGATTCTGTTTATTTCTTCCCTTGGCTGTTCAGAATATTTAAGGATCACGTATTGTCTCTAGGGAATTTTTTGACTTGTTCATTATCTTTAAGTTGAATCACAGTGGAATTTGAAATCTATTGAAACATGAGGTTGATGGTTGTGTTGGTTTCCCATCTTACAGGACCTGCAAGGTGTTATCGGCAGATCAAGAACAAGCCCTACCCTAAGTCACGGTATTGCCGTGGTGTGCCAGATCCAAAGATCAGAATTTATGATGTTGGAATGAAGAAAAAGGGAGTTGATGAATTTCCCTTCTGCGTGCATTTGGTCAGTTGGGAGAAGGAGAATGTTACCAGTGAGGCACTGGAAGCTGCACGCATTGCATGCAACAAGTACATGACTAAGTTTGCTGGAAAAGATGCATTTCACCTCAGGGTGAGGGTTCATCCTTTCCATGTACTGCGAATAAACAAAATGTTGTCATGTGCTGGGGCAGATAGGCTCCAAACTGGCATGAGGGGGGCTTTTGGTAAGCCCCAGGGGACATGTGCACGTGTGGCCATTGGTCAGGTCCTTCTCTCTGTTCGCTGCAAAGATACAAACAGTCATAATGCCCAAGAGGCCTTGCGCCGTGCCAAGTTCAAGTTTCCGGGTCGTCAGAAAATCATTGTCAGCAGGAAATGGTATGTTGAAATTTTCACTATTTTATATTAACTACAATGTCACAAATTAAGTTTAGTGTCTCAAAGTAGGAACACATTTAAGAATATAATTTCCACAAACGTGGTCATTGTGCGTTTTGTTGTTGTGATTGTTGTTTTTTCTGATTTGAGCATTTTGAACATCTAAATTGTTCATCCAATTGAATGGAAATGAAAGTAAACTATGTGGTTGCCATTTCAGGGGGTTTACCAAGTTCAGCCGTTCTGATTATGTGAGGTGGAAAGCAGATAACCGTATCATGCCAGATGGTGTCAATGCCAAGGTCTGTCTTTTCCAAAACTAAGCAGATCTATTTCCTGTCTTTTAACCGATTCATTTACAACCTTTTGAGTTGATTCATTTTTCAAAATCTTTGATTCATTGTTTGACTGGATGCATGCGACTCAGGTAGCTGGTAGGTTTCCAAATGTAATGGTTGTCTGTCTGTCACGAAGTTCTCCATGCCTCTACATATAGTTTAATATTAGAGATCTTTTATATATATACTAGTCATAACTCGTGCCTAAAGGCATGATAAAATATAAAATTTGAGTGTCCAAGAAATCGATCTCATTATATTAAATTTTTTCAAAATATATTATCTACAAATTAATCAAATGTGATATTTTTAGGGAAGAAATATATAAATGATTAATAATGTGATAAAAATGAGTGATGCAATTTGACGTTTGAGTCTGACAAATGAATGATGGGTGAGGTAAGTTATTGGTGATGATTTTGGGGGGAAAAATTATGACTGGGATAAAATTCAAACGCACTCCTGTTTTATTATATAGATATATAAATGGTATATTATAGAAAACTTATGAATGTTGATTTGACTTTTACAGCTTCTAGGCTGCCATGGACCATTGGCAAGGCGACAACCTGGAAGAGCATTCCTAGATGCAGCTGCTTAGAACATCTTTTTGATTTAAGATGTATGGCATCAGGCCACTTTTGACAACAAGTTAATTTCTGGTTTTGTCGTATGCTTTATGTGGTACTTGCTCCTATTTCCATGCTAGAATGTGTTTTGAACTGTGACACCGTATTGGAATACCTTTATTGAGTGCTTAATCTGGGACTTCATTACTGTTATTTTCTTGCTAGAATGCATTCTAAACTGTGGCAAAGTGGACCTACCCCGCTTGCATGTCTTGTGACCAATGTATTATTGTTGTCAGCTGGATTTGGATTTTATTAGTAACTTTCTTCACCATTAACTTTATATTATTTAATTGAACTTCTTATTGTTGCTTCTGGCTCATTGTGTTGCTGAAAAGGGGAACGAGATTTGGTATTTTGAGCTCCTTTCATATCATGACACAGGCTATATTCCAGATTTTCATGTGTTATGTTCAAAGATTTTGTGACTATTCTATTAAGAAAGATGTGATATGCTATCACAGTAATAATCATTATATATAGAGCAACAATTTACGACCAAATCCACAACAAAGACTTTCGGGTAACATTCCATCTGTAGCTCTTTAGCCATATCAGCCTAGCATCAAAAAATTCTTACTCGTTTTCTATTCAAGAGTGGCTTCGCACGTAATTCCCAGTTGCTTTCATTTCCTGTTTCGCTTTCTGGCTGGAGCCTGGGAGGAGTTTCCATCTTTCTTGGACTTTTTGGAATGCTTTGGTTGGGTGTTACCGAGCGTCATTACCTCCGTTAATGTCTTATCCTCATAACCGTCTACTTCTGTGACAGGCATGTCATCTTCACTTGAACAATTCGATGCCCTGACTGTGTGAACCTGCGCAAAGCACCATAGAGAAATCCTCTTGTGAAAGTTGTATCTATACATAGTCAGCTTAAAAATGATTGGTATATTATATATTCAGAAAGCTACAACTACCCTTTGGAAGGAAAATAGGACCAACAAATGTGACTCATTTGAAAAAACAAGCAAAAAGAAGTTTAATTATAGGAAAGATGCTGTGAACTCATCTATTACTGGGAATAAGTATTGGTATTTTTCTCTATTTCTTTTTCTTTTGAGTTTTAATCTGGGTGTGTGGATGGGTTTCATTTCCCTCAACTCTCCACCAATCATCATGCAGTTTACATTACAATGACGTCTAGAATGGTTTTGAATACATAGAAATCTTATTCAGAAACTTGACACAAACTATTCCCTATAATATATATTGACACAAACTATTCCCTATAATGTATACAATGTATATCAATCATGCTTAGCAAATTGACAATGATACATCTGGACATCTACCTTAAATCTTGTTGGCTCAGTCAATTCGAAAACCAACGCATCCCCATCATCCAATTTATGATCCAGAGCAAATGCTCTCCATCCACCACTTAGCCCACTTCTCTTGCTAATGAAAACAGCATCATATTCTGTTCCATTCTCATCTTCCAATACAATATCTACGGTAGACTTGGGAAGATGGTCCTCACAAAACTTAGAAGGGAGCCCCTTATCATCGTAGGCTCGTAGCAATTAGTAAAGAAACAAAACAATAAAGATTTATGGAAATTATAACAAGACAAGGAAACCATACTGAAATTTGAAAGAAGAAAGATTTATGGCAACTTACCAACCAAAAGCAACTATAAACATGAGATCGAACCATGGATTTGACAAAGGATGGATTTTCAGTTTGTAGATTGCTTTGTAGCTTCTCTGCACACTTAAAAGCCTGAGCTCTTTCTTCATATGAAGCAGTTTTAACTTCGTGCAATGGTCTCGCAAGATAACTGAAGTCCAACAATGCTGTTAATCACAATGCAAAGTGGAACAAAGTAATATTGAATTCACAAATAAATAATTCAACCTTGCCCACGATGAACTAAACTTTGACCTCTTCCGCAACGTTGGAAGCTCTAAATCAAGCTACAATGAAAAATTATAATAAATATTGAAGGAGATGTAGATAAAGAACTAATGAATGATCAAGAAATTAGAATAAATATCACAAGAAAGATTTTCCCCTGCTTCTTTTAGTTCTTTTTCATGTGCTTGTGTTTCACAACTTGTCAACAACTTTACCATTAGGGATGTCATCACTTACATCATCACGGTAAGAAGGGACTGGGTTGCGCGCTCGTGAAGAACGTCTTGGCTCCAGCATGAAATCACTACTTGCTTTTCGTCTTACCGGACGTTGCTGCATGATATAAATAAGAAAGAGAATGCAAAGGAAGCCGAAAAAAAATTGAGGGTACAAGAATTGTTCACATATTTAGAGCCAACTTTTGCCGAGTGTACAAAAAATATAGAAAGTAAGTAGTCACCTGGGAGGACTTCTTCTCAGATTTTGTAATATCTGACAAGCTTTTGGAAATCTTAGAAATCCCCAAATCCTTCAGCAAACCAGTAGCGAAATTAAGTATAGAATTATTTAATATCCACAGCAGTTCTAGTTGGGGAATGAAAACTTTGGACATGGTAAAACTCAGTTTCATAGGTGAGATGTTGCGCAAATGTAATCTTGGAAGAACAGTAAGTTTCTTTCATTTTCTAAAATTCCTTATGTAAATCTATATAATGAAGTATAATATAATTCAAATACTAAAGATAAACAAAATGGCTTTTATTTTTCGCGGTTGATATCTCTTTAAGTTTTATTATAAAGTTAATATGACGACTAATTTTAATAAGAAAAATAGACTCATAAAGGTGTGTTTAGATTAATTTTTTAAAAATGTTTCTAAGAATTATAACTTATCATAAGTACTTTAAAAAAAAAGTGTTTGGAATCGTCTTACCACCATTAGCCCACCACCCCTACCCGCACCGCTATCACCACCACCGTCACTGTCACTGCTATCACCATTGCTGTCACCCCATCATTACCACCACACCCAATGCCCCACCACCACGATCATCACTACCACCACCCCATCACCACTATCACCTTTGCGACAACAAACACCACCACTACCGCTCCCACCACAATTACCGTTGTCGTCACTCCACCACCACCATTGTCCCACCATCACTCCTACCCCCTAACAATCACCACCACCGCCACCCCTACCACTATCAACATCCACCACCGATTGCTATTACTATCATCCACCCACCACCGATTATTACTACCATTGTCCATCGTCACCACTATTATCATTCCATTCTTATATTTGTTATTAGTACTACTACCACCGTTAGCACCCATCACCACCCACTGCCACCTGTCATCGCCCACCATCGCCGCTAGCCATTGTCATCCACCCTCACCCATCACACTATCGCCCAGAAAGTACCCATCATCACCGCCCACCACCACTGTCATCGTCCTACTATCATCGTCACCCACTATCACACACACCCACCACCACCATCACCATTGCCACCCACGACTACCACCATCACCACGGTTGTCGTCACCCACCACAACTATCACCATTTTCCACTACCACTAGTGCCACCCATCATCACTACTACCGCTCAAGCCCACTACAATTGGTGTTTAAATTCTTTTCTCTCTCAGTTATATTTGTAATTTAATTTTGTGTGTGAATATAAATATGTTTATTATTGACTATTTTTTTTTATTACTTCAGGCCTTCAGGCACAAACAATAACTAGTACCTTGATATATCACCGATGGTCGATTTTGGAGTGAGAAATACGTAAAACTAGCATAGTGGGTGATTTCCATGAACTAGTTATTATAACATTTCCATGACTATTAATATATCTTGGTCAAAAAATTCACACTAGATAATTAGACATAACATTTATCTATTATAAAGCACTGATTTTTTTTATAAATAATAATGTATTATTATCATTATATTTGCAGTAAATCATATAATTTTATACAAAAAACATAATTATTTATAACATACCGCCAATATGTTCGTGTTCTACTTTTGTAAGTTAGAAATTATGCTTGACAATGGACTTAGTTATACCAATGTGATACCAATCCAAGCAATAAAGCTTGGAAGAGGCAAAAGAAAAATGGGCATCCATCATCATATTCTAGCTTTATGTGACAAACACACACACATATGTATACTAATGATTTGATCCACACAAGAAAAGCACTAGTCTCTATTACAAATGTAGCAACATTACCTCAAACCGTTTCTTATTGTCTAGCAGACGTTGCTTGCGAGCCTCTTCATAAATGTTGGTCTCATTGTCGTTGGCCATTGAATCCTAGAGTCCAGAAGGAGGATGTCAATATTCTTTTGTTAGAGATTTCCTGCAATACATGTCGGAATTTTTATTTATCCAAGATTACAAAGGTTATAATGGCCAAACAGAAACAGGAAAACAAGTGAAGTCCACTGTGCTTCTGGTATTTATGTTTGTAAATGCATTAACATCAGGCAGTGACATTATTACCCGATCATAGAAAATTGGCAAAACAAAACTCAAATGACAAAGAAATTGTAAAAAATCTATTTTACCAATTAATCTGATATGAAGTATTATGATGCTAAATGATTTCTTGCTCAATCAATGAGATAGCAATATACAACTGAAATCTGGAACTCGGACTTGATGTTAGACTCTGATCACTCGGCAATGGAGCGACAAATGCTAGAAATTTGCTAAAATTCGCAAGAAAACATCAGTTCCAAGGTGATCTGAGGTGTAAATGCTCAAGCTGTGACGGATTTATGACAACTCCATCCTTCATTTAATGTGTAAAGGTCTAGAAACACTAATCCAAGATTGCTTACATTGTTTATTAGGATATATTAACATCATATTTACGGACAAATGTATGTGCATTGAGCATAGATAAGCTAGTATGTGTTCTTCATTTGTATAGACAAATCAAAGGGCAAAAATCGTAGAGAATATCAAATGCGATTAAATACAGAGGTCGAAGCTGAGAGAAACGCTAAGCTAACACTTCAGCTGAATGAGAGAACCAACCTTGGAATGAAAAAGCCGATTGAAGAGTGCTAAGGCTGGTTCTTGGTAGTAGAAAGTCTTTGCCGCACTCTCCGCAGAGAGAGAGAGAGAGTGAGGGACGACAGGTGGAGAGGGAATGGGGGGAAGAGGGAGCGCTCATTTTGAAATTTGAAATGTGGAGTGGCAGACAACTTTGGAGTCCGTGCGTTCCCTGTACAATTAATTGTGTTACCATTCCACTTAGCTCATCTCCAATTTTATTTTATTTTAGCATAATTGCCAACACTTTTTTAGTTCTTTTTTATTGTTGAAGATTTATAAGTTTCACTAGATTGTCTCCAACTTTTAATTTGAGAAATTTAAAATAAATTGAAGTGCTAACATGCACAAATCCCCTCCTCGAACACTAAATTCAAAAAATTCTTCTAATTTTACGTTATACATTACAAATTTACCTTTGTTCCGATAAGAACATCTTCAACTCACTCATCATTTCTTCTCTTTTAATTATCTTAACTAGCCAAACACAAAAAACACTCTTCAACTCATTCTCTATTTCCCATTTCACCAAAATGACTCTCCAAATATGGAGAGTCATTTAACCTCTCTAAATTCTCTCTCTATCTCTTTACATATATTAGAAATAATTCGTACCTGAAAGTACGGTACAATTAAAAAAAATCGAACATTGAATTTAAATGTGAAGTAATCAAACACTGAGTCTAAACTCATTCTATCTCACGTGTCTAAAAAGGAGTATACAATACTTAAACACAAAATAATCAAACAATGAATATAAACATGCAATTTATGTTAAACATTGTTTGATCATTTCTAATATCACGACTTTAGTGAAATAAAAAAGGTCAAAATGTTTTCGTTCCAATTATTAAAGAAATGGTTAAAGCCTAAATGTACCATATTTATTTTGTTTCTTTTAAAAATATTTAGACATAATTTCCTCTAAAAATATGATCCCAATAGAATATCACCCTGTATAGACAATCAATAAAATATTAATTACACAATCCACCATCTAAAAAAAACAAACTATGAAACCAATTGCAATCTTCAACTTATATTGCATCAATTCAATCAAACAGTGTTATCTACTTTAAACGAAGACCTACAAAATAATTTGAGGTGTCTATACAATGAACCAAGAAAAATGTATGTGTTTGTACAATAATATATGCATATAAAACAATAGAAAATCATTTTTCCTACACAAACAACTTTATGAATACTTGTAAAAATGATAGACAAACAACTTTAATCACACAAAATAATCAAACACCGGAGCAAGTGTTATGGTTGGGATTGGTATAACTGGAGCAAACTCCCAAAACCACTCATCCAACCTATAGAATCTGTAGTGCGGACTGGATTTGATCCCTTCCCTGCTCATCAAAAACAGTGAGACATTGCTCATTTGCTCTGCTTTACAAGCAGCTTTCAGATAATTGGAATTTACTCTTTCTTGTTAGTCGGTTTTGCCGAGAAATCTCACAACTTCATAGTATTGGAGCAACAAACTAAGGAGTGGTAATCTTATTGTCTCTCCGACATGTTGAATAAACCTGTGTAAATGATTCTGACTTGATAAATAAATGGTTGCTAAATGGGAAGTTTCAATCATTGTTATTTTCTTTCATGTTTCATGGAATCAAAGTAATTAGCATGCTTTAGTGGAAGTGGTTGAGGGTGAGCTCTTATCTCCACTTTATTTTGCATCCTAAAACATGCATTATGATCAAATGAAACATGAAAAACCAGCCCAACATTTACAAAAAAAATGATAAGCAATTGTTGTAATTTCATCTTTAAAAAAGGTGATAGTCACAAAATCTGTCACAAAAGGGTATTATTATTCATTATCGATCACAAAAACATTGTGACATTCATATCAGGTCAAAATCAATTGTAATTTCATCTTTAAAAAATGAAACTTAATTAATAAAAATAATAACTTTTGATACAACATTGACATTATTATTCATTAACTTTTAATTTCTAAGTATTTTTTCAACTATGATTTACTGGAAACTTATAATAATAGGAGGGGGGCAGAAAATAGCATAATGAATCTCAATGCCCTCAATTTGAATGTTAACTTTTTCTCCCCATTTCACAGTGCTCAGAAGCTGGTTTTGGTGGCCCATTTTGTAAATCACTGGGTCGATATCGATTCAATCCACCATACTGAACTTGAACATCCTCTAGCCTAATAAACCTGATCAAAGAACCAAACCCGTTTTAAATAAAGGACCCAGAACAATAAAATGTGAAGATGATTAATAATTAGATAAAACAGGATACAGGAAATTGGAGAATAGAAGAACAAAACCCCAAAAATCATAAGAGCATTTAACAAATGAAAAGTAAAACAATCCTAGAATGGAAAATTGAACAGGATGCACGATGTTTATTCTATAAACAGAAAACAATGATACAACCGAACAGAAAAGGCATTAAAGATGATCTATCAAGAGCAAAATAGGAGCAAATCAAAGGGTGAACATAAAAAATAAAAAAATAAAAAAAGAACAAAATGAGCCAAGATACTTACTTAGCAACGGTAGGCGAGAGATGCTAGAGTATACCACCGTGATGGTTTGTGGTGATAAACAGATACAAAACTACCAGTATGAACATAAGCGACCATAATGTGGGAACAATGGGTGGCAAAACTGGTTTAACAACAATGGGTGGTAGAACTAGTGGCTTGATGGGCGGTGGTCTAACAACAATGGGTGCCAGAAAATCACAAACTCAGATGGGGATGGGTGTTTGCGCAGCAGAGTACACAACAAATGTAGTGAGCTATTCAAGTGAATTTGTCTGTGGCATTTCAACAAACATTTCAGGTGGGGATGGGTGTTTGCGCAGAGAAAAAAGGGGGACAGAGAGAAAGAGAGGCCAAAGGGAGAGAAAAATACTTGGATCCTCAAGAAGCTTTATGTACAAAGTCCAACCCGCATTAGCAAATCCAAACAAACCCATAAACTAGGTGGCTGATGTGCTTGAGAGAAAGAGAGGAGAAGGTGGTGATTGA
>CM042195.1:27578487-27600744 GCA_023539305.1 Ilex asprella
AATCTTGAAAATCTCACATTCAACTAGGTATGCACTATTTATGGTATGAGTAAAAAAGGTTTTTATGATTTTTTTTAGTAGATGTCCTTCTATCCCAAATATTTTAAAAATTAAACTTTTGTCCTAATAAGTTTTGAGAGAAGGACCGGCCTCCCTATAACCCTTTTTTCAGTAGGTGCCTTGGCCCAGGCCATGGCCAATCCAATTACCAAAAAACACAACACTGGCATATAGCTTGGAATCTGTCAATTTAATTGAGACATCAGCCCTTGGTGTTAACAGCCTGGGCCAGAGACAGATAGAAAGCAAAGAGGGAAACACAACCCAGTAGCAAGAAAGAATCAGAATGTGAATGAATTCAATATGAAAACCGAGTAGTCGATCAATCGATCGATATTCATGTAATCAACAGTGACTTGAGGCATGTACATTTTTATGATAACCATAACTGTTTCAACCAGAGGTCATTATACTCGGTGACTCAATAAATGTACTGGATGCGTGTAATCGCCCTCATATCATGCACGTTGGGTCAACTAGTGCGTCTCTAGTAATGCTCAGAAGTTGGGATCTCGGGGCATTAGCTTTGAATAAAGGATGACTAAGGCATGTATTGATTCTCTAACACTGGTTTTGTTCTAGTACCCATTGCCACTGGTGCCAATGTACTCCCAACAATTGTCATTTGCAATGGAACACCCTTTTCTGCTGCCTCTACCATTCTCAATATCCTTCTCCTTTGTCTACCCTTCTTCACGCACACAATTAATAGGCCTAACAAGAACACCAACAAAAATCCACCAACAAAAAACCCAACAATTAACCACACCCTCTTCTTTCCCTTACCACCACCAGGAGGTGGACTTTTTGCGGCAGGAGTGACCGTGGGAGGAGTATACTCGACGACTATCGAGAAGTGGCCTTGCTTTACCGTTGTACAGACGCTTCTATTCAACACATCTTCAAACTCCAGCGAACCATCTAATCCAAAATAAACACACATTGGCACTGATCCCTCAGGTGCCAATAGCATATTCGGAAAATTAACCGAAATGGGGTCTTTGGATGCTCGTAAATCCAATTCGGGTAGATTTGTAGCTGACAAATTCGAAGCATCATAGGCTAGGAGGCCTAATACAGGAGCTAGATAAGTATAACCAGGTAATGGATAGTACAAGGAAGACCAGTTGGCAAGGTTGTGGTATACCAGAACAAGCCTTTCAACATAAGGCTGCTCAATAACACCAGTTGGGAAATGAAACTCTTTGTAGCTGTCAAGACCTCTTCTTCTAAGACTTCCACTTCTCAGCCGTATTGCAGAAACTTTAATCCCGGCCAAGTTGGAGGGGACATTGACATGGTAAGGAACGCCTGTTTTCGGCTGAAACAGTTCCCTGAAAGCATAGTTTTGTAGAACGGAATCAAGGGAGCGAGCAGAGAATTCATTTGGTGATTGAGCTCTGACCATTGGCAACCACATTATTATGCATAGAAACTTAAAAACAAGCATAGGAGAGATATCTGGAGAAGTTTTTTGGTAATGGGTGTTGATTGACAAAGAACAATAACCAAATTTGTAATAGCAGCCCAGTAGACGAAACTCCATGGTCATGGAAGGGTCAGACATATTTGATCTTAATCCGCATATAAACATGTTTCGTGAATCAAACTCGTGACGTTAAATGTAAGCATAACACGGCCAACCCAATGAATTGCTCTTACGCAAATTACTTACAGGTGATGGCTCTGGATTCTTAGAGAATCATCAAAAGGATGAACAATCCAAGAGAATGTGGTGAAAAAAATAATTTTAAAATCCTCAACTCAAATGCAAACCCATCCATATCTTTGCAGATAAATAGATGTGCAGAATATAATGTACATAATCTTCACAGCAGTGGACAGAGAGAATAATTGAAAGGAGTTATGTGCAGAAGATCAGGTGGACATTGAAACACAGGCATATCAGGAAATGGGAAGAAATTAAAATAGATTTAAGACAAATGGAAAGAGAGGATGCAACCAACCAACCAACCAATCACACAGGCATATCTGCTATAGGCCACACCAGAGTCCACCGGTGGTGAATTCACTCTGCAAAATGCCCAGTCACATTCAGCCATGTCAGCAGAAGATTAGACAATAAATGATATGTGGGGTTGAAGTGGGGGGGGACCTGTTGTCTGATGAAATGTGATATGGAGAACTGGAAGAATAGAATGAAAAAAATAAGTTGTGGAAATATAGCGTAAGGCTACGGCACCCACAAAAAAAATGTGGGTATCATACAAAATAGATTTGAAGCGTAAATCTTGTGTTGGTTTTATTTTTTATCATTGATATTGAAAATAATAAAGTAAAGTAAATTATAAATTATACAACATTTTACACGTATTATGCTATCATCGATAAAAAATACAAAATAAAAAAGTAATTTGACCCAGAAATATATTATACTAATTCCAGATTCCTTGATTGAAGTCTCAAAAGTAAGAAGAGGAATATAGTGCATTAGTTATTTGAATTTGGCGAGCAATTACTTGTAGTCGGGCGGAGCCAGGAATAACAATCATGGGGGACAAAATATAATTAATACAAAAAAAAAAAGCTAAAATTGATTCAAAATATAATTTTTTTAAAAATCTCTAAAATTTTGTATATGAATTAAATGTAAATTAATTTTTCACTAATTTTTTATCAATGCACAAAATCACAAGTCTGTAGTAAAATTATTTTTTTATTTAGTTCCAAAATTTAGTTGATATCATTATCGATCTTATAGAGAAATTTTTTATTCGAAATAACTTGAAATATTTTTTGGTTACAACCTTGTGTCTTTTGTATACAATCGTATTTTATTAAGTTATAAACTACTATTGCTAAAAAAATGATAAATAAAAACTGAAAATTATTCTTAAAAAAGTAACGAACAATGTGTTAGATAAAGAAAAATATTATATTTTTGTCAATATACAAATAGATTAGAATAGTTGCATCTGATTGACTCAACCCAAAATTAACATTTATTTTAGAGCGTTTATGAACCACTAATTTATTGAAAAAAGAAAAGATTAGAGTCATTATTGAAAATTTTAAAAATTTAAAGGATCGAGTATAATATATAAAATAATTTTATGAGTCATTATCTAAAATTGTCCAAAAGTGAGGGGGCGAATGTCCACCCTGTTAGCCATGTGGCTCTGCCAATGTAGTTTTATTGAGCTAACGGTGTGGCAGCTCACCTTCTTTATTGTTCATCATGATTGATGCGTACCGATCACGGTGTAGCCAAAATTATATCAATAACACGCACAAAATACTACATAAGAAAAATAGGACATGGCAGCGCACGTATGAGGTATTATAAAACCGTATCAATCAATATGCCACGATTCGATGACGATGACGACGACGACAACGACGATTCAATCTGAGTTAAACAAGACTCGGTTAACTTCATTAAAACTTGATCTATTCAACTAGAAGTTAATAAGACTTATGATTTACGCACAACATATGTAATTTTTTTAATAGAAAGTTCCGAAAAAATGATGTTGATGCCGTAAAATTGAAGATTTCATGCATGATTGTATAAGAAAATGATTGTTAATTAATCAATCAATTAGCAGCATATTGCTAATGCCCCATGTTGGTAATCATAGAAACAATAAATAAAATCCCTTTTAGCCACCACCCAAGGGTATTTTAGTGATTATAAAAGTAATACTTCAAGAGGAAGGTGTTATAATTAAGAAGAGCCCTTGTTTCTGAAGATACACCAAAGACTTTATCTTTATGGCCATTAGTTTGAGTATTATAATTAATAATGTACTGATTCTACTTTTACCCAATTTCTCGCAACAAATGATTTTACAACATTTATTATCACTAAATTTTCACAGGGAAAGTGGGTCCTATTTAAAAAAATTAATGGGACCCATTCATTTAATGGTCCTCATCATTTGGGATATAAACTTAAATTATATAGTATTTTTCTTTATCCAATAATGGTAAATATGTAGGTCATTTGGTACGTAAAAATTGTTAAAAATAACATTTCTCAGTTTGTTCGTGTAGAGCAATAATATATATTTCAAATTTGTATCCCAAATATGGATCACAAATTAATGTGAACCATTGGATCAATGGATCCTAATTAAAAAATTTGATAGGACCTACTGATCTAATGATTTTCATTGATTTAGAATGTACATTTAGAATACAAATTTAAGATATAAAACATTGCTCATTCGTATAATTGCATCATAATCACTTCTCTTGTTATTTAGGCCCATGTGTATGACACCTTTGGGCATCTTGAAAGGCCAACAGAGAGGGCCATGTGCTGTGGCTTTTGGTCAATTAAGCCCAATGGGCTGGAATGCAATATCTGTTTAAGGACTCTTATGAATACCTTAGTCTCAACGTAGACGACCTACTTTTAATCGGAGAAGGGAGAGAATTAGTCAAGATATACATAAGTTGACCCGGATTTTCCTATTTGAATGAAAAAAAAGGTATAATTCTTTATTTTGATGAACAAAAATCGATATTTTTACCTAATTTTAACTTCTGTATCTCACCTTATAATTTCATAGAAATACTCATAATTTTAATATTAAAGTGAAAAATCAATTATTGCCCATCTAGAATCTCACTGTATAATTTTATAATAAGTAACTTAATAACAAAATCAAAAATTAATTGTTGTCTGCCTAATTGCCTATCATGACTCTGACCGTGGGCTTCTTTTACAAGGGCGCCCAACCTGGTCAGTTAACTTGGGAATGGCCTGACGGCCCAGCCCATAATCTCTGGTGCAGACGTCACTTATATCCTTTCTTTTGACTGTTTCAATGAATGTCACTTATATTATATCCTATTTTTTGTTTTTTGTAAGAAAAAAATTAATTTTTTATTTTAATAAATAATATAATATAACTTGAATTTTGGTTATAAAATTTAAAATATTGATATTTTATCTCTGATTAAAATATTTTTTGTCTAAATATAATATTTAAAATTTGAGGGGTCTAAATATTATATGTTTATAAACTTAAGAAAATTTGAATATAATTTACTAAAAGAGTCTAAATATTATATGTATATAAATTTTAAGAGTTTGTAGGTAATATTTTAAATATTATAAATTTTAAGAGTTTATTTATAATATTTTAAATATTAAAAATTTTAAATAATTAATTAACAAATTTTGGAGAATCTACGTGTAATTCTCCCAAGAATGTTGTTTAATAGAACAGCCACTGTGACGCCGAGAAGGAGAATATTACAATAAAAAATAGTTCGTTGTTTATGTCATTATTCAAATGTTTATATACATGTTTTTACCGGTCTTCTTCCTCGATTAAAGGCTTCAATGTTATAGAGAGAGAGACGATGAACACACATGTATAGTTATAGAGAGAGAGAGAGAGAAAAGAATGAATTGGAATTGTGATTTTCGACTTTTAACTCTTCATTGATTATTTCTTGACTTTTTCTATTGATCCCTGGGGTTATGAGGATTCTTTTGACTTCTTCTCTAACTTTCTTCTCAATTTCGCAGAAACCGACTATCAGCTGGTCAAGGTTAGCATCTAGTAGTAGTTCAAAGTTGATTAAAAATGGAGAGTTTCGAAGAAGCTAGTTCTTCCGGAAGAAGAAGTAGTAGTAGTCCCATACAGTTCAGATTTAGCGCCACGGAGTCGAATTTGATACATGCTCCGGTATTGACCATGTTGGAGTATTTGGGAGTTCTTAGGACACGGCCTGTTTCGAATTCGCAAGAAATGACAGGGTTGATTGGTAATGATTATGCTTCAGATACTACTACCACTAGTAGTTCTCAGGAGGTTTCGATTCGGATTATGGGTGCTAGGGAACCAGAGGACCTTGAAAATGGTCCCATGGTAGCGGATAGAGTGCAAGATGTTGGCTGGGAAGCGGAGGGGCATTCTATGCCATCGACGCCGACTGTTAATCATGAAAGTGGAAGTGTACACGGAGAGTCTTCTTCGTATCAGAGATATGAAATTCAGCAGATTGCAAGTTGGATTGAGCAAATTTTGCCTTTCTCTTTGCTTCTCTTGGTTGTCTTCATACGTCAACATTTACAAGGTATAAATACTTGGTTGCTTTTTCATCCTTATTTTCCATTTTTATTATACTTTTCTCTTAGGGTATGAATATATTTTTTGAAGCTATTTTTTTGAAACTATATAGAGCTTAGTTTGGCATGTTAATGGCTATAAAGATATCTGAGTCATAATTCATGAGGCATTCAATTGAACAACTGAAAACAATGTACCCCATGGACCAGCTGCTTAAGCCTAATACACGTAAGCATCTTATTGGTTAGTGAACGTCTGGCTGTACTTAGAGGGTCATTACCTAGTTCAGCCCCTGTTAAGCAATGGTACTGATAGTAGTGGACCAGGTATAAGCTTAATTTTTGATTTGCACGAATTGATTGCCTTCAGATTTGACACGCATAACCTCACAGTTGCGTTCACCTGACACTTTTACCATTGCACTAAGCACAATAATGTCTAAAGATGCTGTATATTTATTTGCCCTCCCCACGGGAAAAATACCAGACAGAGAGAGAGAGGAACATCTTTTACAAACATCCCTGGACTGTTACAATGGTCATAGTTTAGAAATTTATGAGGCCAAGTACTTTTAAAGGTGTTCATACACTTGCTACTTTAGTTAGTTACGGTAGTAAAACAAGAGAGAATTGAGGTAGTATGCAATATATTATTTTTCCTATCATGACTTTTACTTTGTGAGTTTGTGGGCAATATGGATGAGATGGGTTCACGTCACCACAGCCACCTTGGGGTCTTTGTATTTTGGGAAAAGATCACTTGCACAATTTGGAGAGGATGAATTTCTTCTTAGGACGTGTTTACCGTCCCTTGAACCACGCTTGTGTGTTTCATTCTCTACGATATTTTTTTTTAAAATCTTTTTCTCACTTTTGTCTATTTGAATTTTACTAGTTTCATCTATGATATTGTTTCATTTGGAGAACAAGAAAAAGGGAACCGATTTTTTTCTGCAAAATATTTGGAGGGGTGTTTATTTGATATACTTAGCTTTTATCTTCAAATACCTCTCGTATATGTGGGTTGTGCCACGTTGTGTTTACACTTTACAGGTGCTTTTAATATGTAACTTTGTGCTTACTCAAAAAAAGAAAGACAGCTATGTGTATGTTGACATGGCCTTTCTGTAGTTTAAACCATTGGCCTTGTTGTCAAGGCTTTGGTCTGCTGTAAGTTTTTGGTTCCTATTCCCGCTTACCAATCAAATAGATTAGAAAAGACATTTAATTAAGATTCTACTTTGGTCCTTCAAGCTAGTAACATAAGTCATTTTGAATTTTTGCAGGTTTTTTGGGTACCATATGGATTTTTGCAGTCTTGTTCAAATCAAATGACATTCTACAAAAGCAAACGGCTCTAAAGGTGCTGCAATTTTTTGTTTTTCAATCTACTGATGAGTGATGACTATTAAACTAGAATGGAGCCATTTTATTTTGTTTGTGCTTCCTGTACTGTGTTAAACGTGCAATTTTGATATCTTCAGGGTGAGAGGAAAATCTTGGTTCTTGTCTGTATCTCTGTGATATTCATGCTTCATGTGGTTTGTGTTTACTGGGGGTACCAAAATGATGAGCTTATATACCCATTGGTCTTGCTTCCTCCAAAAGCAGTCCCACCATTTTGGCATGCAATATTCATCATCATGGTGAATGGTAAATACTTGAACTCCATGCTCTAGTGATATTTTTCAAGTCAATTTTTATATGCATGCTGGAATATCATTATGCCCATTCTGGATTGGTGTTGGGTTTCTTGTTGAAAATTAGCTTCATTTTGCTGGTCATGTCTCTTGATTTTGTGTTTCCTCATGATAAATCCCGAGAGAAATCAGAGATCGAGGAAACTTTAAGTTAGTCCTACTTTGTTATTGTATTTCTCAATGTTTTGTGTGCTCAAGACTTCTTCAATGAGACATGTAGTTTGGCAATAATATGATATTACTAGGCAGAATGTGATTATGGGCAATTCACCTCTGCTTAAATGAACTAATAGGTTTTTGGTCCAATGGTACTCGTTGTCTTGTAAAGGCTCAAGTCTCTCTCCCCCTCCCCCTCCCCCCCCCCAAAAAAAAATAAAAAAATAAAAAAATATAAATGGTCAAAAACTTATAGTTGCTGACACGAAGCCCATTGTGTTAGAAAAATGGAGATCCCGGAAGCTGGCTACATATTCATCATAGTGTAATGTATGAAAAAAATGATAGTATCAAAGAAGGGAACCATTTATGTTTATGAGGCAAACAACATCTGTTTACTAAAAATTTTATATGAGGTACAAGGTAACAACTTTTGTTGCAAGTGAGCAAGAAATTTTTCCTTGATGTTCGGATTGATTAGTTCTTGCCTATTGAACAATATCACTTTTTTTTACAAGAAAAACAGAGTTAATAAAAATCTTGTTGCAGTCTGCTGCCTCTGCTAAGTTTTTCTCCAGTAGAGACTAAACACTGCAAGACCAACTTTGAAGGTCTCATATATCAACTAAAACTGTCATGTATTTTTTACTCTTAAAGTATCTGGTTTTCAAGTTGTTATAGAACTATATTTAGTTTTTTTAGTACATTACCTAGACATTGCAATCTTCTGCTGAAATCTGTTGGGTGCAAAGTTTCTATCTTGTAAATTATTATGATTTTAGCTCCATGAGGATTATTAGGCATACCCAAGTCCCCTGCAATTACATTGTGATGATATAATTCTCAAGTCAGCTCAACGCAACCTTATTTTGAGGTTGATTTCATAAATCTTGTTTCACTATGACCTTTTATTTAAGTTTGCAAGTTTTGCTGGACATGTTATTATGTTTTTCAATACCATCTCGACATGCTTTACAGTTGATCTATCCTACTTTCCGCTTTCTCTAGTAGTGGACCGTATAATTTTTCTAGTGTGCGTCCTTGATTTTTCTTGCACACGACGCAACCATCTTAGCTGAGCTTCTCTTACCTATGATTGTTGCCAATACCACCATATCTGATTTAACCCTCGATTGTGTCACTTTCATTTATGCTAGAAGAATTAATGGTATTATGATACTGTTGGTGTTGCTTAGGTGTGAACTGATACTATCACTTCTCTGATAACCAGCTTTACCAAAATACCAATGCCTTCTACCATGATGATGACATTTTTAGGAAATCATCTGTATAGATGCTTTGTGGTAAGAATCCCTGTAATTTTATTTGCCTGGAGAGTTTTGATATGCAATGGAATTTCAAAACTGCCTCTAACAAAAAGAAAATGAATTTAAACTAGTGAAATACTTGTTGCCCCTTTCATAAGAAGAGTCCAGTTATCACAGGCATTCTATCTGTAATATTTACATTTCTAGCATTTACACATAGCTTTCGCATTGATAGGACAAATACACCTGGAGACCCTTCTGGACGCGTTGACCAAGTGGTCCAGGTCTCCTAAATTAATTTCTGTTGTGTAGCGTTTCATCTCATACCACTAATTCTTCCTTCCTTATATTTGTATTACCGATGAATGTACTCTATACCTTTCTGTGTAACAATACTTCAATGTGTTCATGATGTGTTTTTAGAGTTGGTATACCCTTTTCTTAGATACAATGGTGCGACAGGCAGCAATGGTCTTGAAGTGTATACTGCTAATGTATTGCAAGAATAGTGGGGGCCATAATTACCGGAAGCAGGTAATTTGGATAATGTCTGTGTTCTCTTTTTACTTGTGTTTCCACTTTTGTCTTTTACGTGCCAAATCATGCTGACTGTGGAAGGCTGCCTTTGGTTTCTGAAGGGTCAAATGCTAACACTGATTGAGTACATGTTGTTTCTGTATCGAGCCTTGTTGCCAACCCCTGTTTGGTACCGGTTCTTTTTAAATAAAGAATATGGAAGCCTCTTTTCATCATTGACTACAGGGCTGTATTTAACTTTCAAGCTAACTTCAGTAATAGAGAAGGTATGCCTATATTTTTTTCTCCTAGCTTCATTCAGTTATCATTAATTTCTTCTTACTTCTTGGAACAATGTTACAGCAGTCTCTGCCTTGTTCAAATGTTCTGTTTCTTGGATTTTAGGTTCGATTATTCCTTGCTGCATTAAGGGCCTTGTCATGTAAGGAGTTGCATTTTGGGTCATATGCCTCTTCTGAACAGGTTGATAGAATTTCTTGAATGTTTCCTATTCAAAACTGATTTTTTTCTTTTGTTTCCTTTGTGTTGTTTTCTTTCGTTATTATTATTATCATTATTTTTATTTTTTGTGCTTTGGTGGTGAATCCATTTCAACCGTTTGTTTATTGTGTAAACTTTCAAGTTTCATGGGGGGGGGTGTTTCATGGATGAAAAGTATCCACTGGGAACCATCCTAGGTCTATTCCACCCCGGACCTGCATCAGCATTGAGCTGAATAGCCACTAGTGTATGAGTTATCTTTAATTGGGATGTCGGACAAAGAGCCTTTGTCCAATGAATAGCCCTTGATAATTTTGGAGCTGGAACTCATTCGTAAAAATTTTCTAACCAACCTCGGGAACTGGTAACAAGTTATGACTAAGGCACTAGAAATACTCACTTGATAGATGCATAACTAACTAACAAGAAAGGTGGCCGTGTATCTTCCACTCCCGGGCAATAGGGATAAAATTTTGCTTTGGTGGGTCTTAATACTTGTAGATGATAAGTTGGTTATGTGACAGGTGCTACTCTCTTTGGACTGGGTAAGTTCAGGCTTAGATTCCTACTGAGTTTGAGTTTGGGCTAAGCTTGCCTCATGGCCCAAATCAAACAAGTATACTCTTACTTACCTGACATGTGTATTATTTCGCTAGGGAAGAACTAGGTTACTTCAGTTTGTAAGTATATTAGTTCAGAAAGTCCTGGATTTATTTCATCTTTTCTGACAACTTTTAAAAAAACTGTTTCCAGTCATTGTTCATAAGTAACCCTAATGGGCTATAGGCTATTCTATTTTAGTCCTACTTACGACACTGCAAAATCAATCCCACTCCCCAAAACAATCACAAAACATATTCCCATGGTTCTCTCTTAGTAAGACAAACAAAGCATGTAAAACTACGTGAATCCCCTAATATTTCAATCACTCCACCTCTTCTTGTTATTCCTTCTCGATATTTCCTAAGGAAAATCTTAAATTGGATCCCAAATTGAGGGTTAGTGTGAGCTTATCAATGCAGTTATGCACTCTTTGAATAGGAATCCATTTTCTGAAAGATCCTAGCTTTCGTGCTTTGGTGGGTCTTAGAGATCCTTTTGATGACCGGTTCATGTTGGGGAACACCAAAGTCCAAAGCCAAACCAGGTTCCAAACCTTGACTCGTTCAGGGATCCCAACCATTATCCCGTCGTTTCACCGTTGAGCTGGTCGACTAGAAAGAGATAACCTAATTCGATTCCATTACCTTACTAGAGGAGCGGAAACAAGACAAAAAGGAATACCAAGGGGTTGAAAACCAACCCTAGTACTCCCTTATTAGATGGTCTCTCGAGCCTTTTGATCTGAATCTCGAACACCCTTCCTCTTGAACCTCGAATAAAAAATAGATCTCATCATCAACTGGACTAAGTTCCGAATAAAAAAAGTAAAATGAACTTGAGTTAGGACGAAGGAACCGAGTGCCGGAAAAAATAGGTTTCTTGAGGCTTCAAATTACTAGTCATTAAGATTACTACGAAGTAGATGTGATTCTATGGAATTATGTCTCATGTAAACCCTAAATAGACCTAGAGCAGGAGAGGAGAACAGGTATTGTCTTGATTCATCAATTCAATTTGATTTAGTCTAGACTCTTGACCAAATCAGGCATTCACCAATTAATCAATAAATTTCAGTGAAAATAAATCAAGCAAACAAGAGCACAATGATTTTTTATGTGAAAAACCCCAACTAGGGTAAAAGACCACGGGATCAAGTACAACTCAAACTTCCACTATTGAAATTGGCAATACGGACGCAAATATTTACAAACCCTTCTAGCCGCAATAGATGTAAGTTATTCTCTTTCCTCGTACTCTTCTGAGGGAATTCTGTCTGGTAGTTCTACTCGTAGAACACCAACTCCTCCGGCATGTGTTTAGATCATGCTCTCCCTTAGAGCTTATGCTGACTTAAGCTTGATCTTCCTCCTCGGATCTTCAAGGTAATTATGGGTTGATGAGACTGAGATAACTCATATCTCTGAAGTTTTGAGGTGACTAGTGTGTTCAGACTACATCACAAGATTTAAATTTAAATCTCTAGTCAACAAAGCTTTAGAACACGCTTTGATTTTGTACTGTGAAGAACAAAATTGTGCTCAAGGTTTTGATCTAACAAAGGTCTATATGCCTAAACTCTCTTAAGGTTTCTTGGTCTTTCTTGTATCTCTCCTTAGTCACAACAGACGTCATAGGGTCTAGTTTTAATATAGGCTAGCCTTAAGTTCGAGTTTGGAAGGTTTCCTAATGTATTCAGGATTCTCATACCCTAAAGTCACTCGAGTGCATGCCATTGCGCTTTGAGCAAATAGCCGACGCCAAGCGAGTACCAACTACTAGAAACCATCCGAACTTGATCCAAATGGCCTCATTCAGTTTTTTATACATCACATAAATCAAGTTTTAAAAATATTTTTCTAATTTAGATCATGGTCAACTAAGATATCTAGGTCTACTTACAAAACTTAACCAGTGTGTGATTGCCATTAGTTTAGCTTGAATGTCTTCATTGATCTTCCATCCAATTTTCAGTTAACCGCAATATCAACCGGCTTAATCTTCTTCAATCTTCAACACATAGACCTCAACCCCACCCAACTTGATTCATGTGACTCACGGAATTATGTCAATTATAAAAATGTCCTTACAGTATACATTCCACTTATTACTTTATGAGATAGTATCTAAAATGCTCCTTTAATTGTAATTCCCATGGTCGCTTATGGACTGATGCAATGCAGAACAGAAGTTGCTGTGATATCAGATGCTCCATTAATCTACATCTACCTCTATAACTACTAGTATCATGCTTATGATTGTTTGCTTCGGAAACCAATTGTGTATAGGTCAATGCTGTTGGGGATCTTTGTGCCATTTGCCAGGAGAAGATGCATGCTCCAATTTTGCTTCGGTGTAAGCACATATTTTGTGAAGACTGTGTAGCAGAATGGTCAGTTTTTTCCCCTCAAGTTTCCCTATTTTTTCTGGTCTGTTTGTATCCATTAAGAGGTTTCTGGTCAACTTATATAAGGCTCTTTTACTGACTTGAGTTTAATTGGGAGCCTTTCTCTTTAGTTTTAAGTATTTTATGAATCCCATGTGGACAAAAGCAGGGGTTCTAGCCTCTATAACTGAGTTATCTTTTCTCACCTATGTTTCACAATGGCACCAGCTGGAGTGTCGACTGCATTATCAATCCAGCTTGCCATTAGCCCACTCATTGACTTGGAGACCTCGGACTTCCTTGAGCTTATGTGATTTCAGAATTCCAACTTTAGATCGAATTATGTCCAGATATGTAGTGGCCTGAGATCTCAAGATAAACCCACACCATGTTGGGTACAAGGTGGGCACTTACCGAATGATAATTGGAGATCCAAATAAGGGAGTGAGAACTAGGAGACAGGTGTTTCTTTTTTTTTTTTTTGAGGATGAGATAAGTCGTCATTGTTATGTCTCTCCCATTTGAGCCCAAAAATGTGAGTGAAGCTCTTCTCATGCCACCTGCAGTTGTCATCTTTCTCTCTCTTGCTTTCCTTCATTGCTTGGGTCCTAACACTTGAGACGAGATACATCTGTGTGCTGTTTTTGTTTGATATCAGACCATTACGTACTTTTTGTTTCATGTTTGCAGGTTTGAACGGGAAAGAACATGTCCGTTGTGCAGGGCCCTGGTGAAACCCGCAGATATTAGATCATATGGAGACGGGTCGACTAGTCTGGTACTGCAGTTATTTTGAGATCTGCTGCGTGATGAACAGGACCCTTTCCTGCTGTTAAAACTGGTAAACCCCTGTTCTTGTCATCCGACCACACCAAAGTTTTGGAATAGAACCAGGTTACGTTGCTTCACTTCTGGCAGTGCCGCAGTCCAGCAGAGGATACATGTTTTTCAGTTCATGTATGTGTTGGGCCTTTAATTGAGCTGTCATTCGATATTTGGAAGAAAAGTTCCTTATGTTCACACACACATTTGGTATAATTCAATGACTAAGGAAGCAGAGTATGCCATTTGTGTACCTGAAAGTTTATTCTTTAAATGGTATCAGGAAAGAACAAATGCAATGCGTCATGCACGGTGAGAGGGTCTTTTATTTGGTTATCTACACACAAAAACAAAAAAAAAAACAAGAAACAGGAACACTTTGATGGTCACAGAGCAACCTTCTTAAATTGTTGCATAGGAGCACGAGACAAGCTTCCACAAAGAACTCCCAAATGGACATCATTTTCTTGGTATAATAAAAATTAACAACCCAACAGAAATAACAATCAATGATACAAAATAATGATATATTGGCCACACGGGGAGCAAAAACACAACACCACATATATATACTCAAAAAAAATTCCAAAAGAGAATGACATGGATACAAACTCAAACCTTTGTTGAGAACAAGGAAACCACTCCAGTGCAACCCAAGCAAAATGAATCAGTGTCTTTCCAAATCTTCTTGTTCTGTGATGTGAATATAAGAGCTCAGTGGGGCAACAGTTTGGGAGGCCTGTGCAAGCTCGGAGGATGGTGCGGGAAGAGGAGAGACATCTGAGGTCACTATTGGATTTATGCTGTGGGAAACTGCGGATGATGGAGAGGAAAGGGTTAAAGTTGGTGTAGCTCCAAGGCATTGCAGATTGTTTGTGGCTGCCTTGACGGGGTAAACTTCAGTGACCTCTTCACTGCCCTCATCCAGATACACAACATCTTGCATGGTGAGCTGGTGATATTCAACAATCTCCCGCAGGAAGCGGTTTTCCCGCGCAAAGACTGAGTTCTCCTGTGCTAATCGAGCTTTCTCAGCTAGAAGTGTCTCAAGTTGAAGCCTTATCTGATATGCAAATATTTTTATCAGAATTCTAAAATTAATTAATAAGGTTATGTACTCTTTTTTTTATTCTCTGAAGCTCCCATTTGGTCCTTCAAGCAACTGCTTATTCTCAGTACCCGATTAATTGTGAATGCATAAAGCATGTGTAGTATCAGAAAGAAAGAAGTGTATTTCTCTAGCTACTTAGAAAACAAATTACTAACAACCTCAAAGAAAATAAAGGAATGCATACCAAATCGTCATCTTCTGGATTGTCTCCTTTTTCGCGACTGTCTCTAAGGATTTTATTTTCTTCTTCCAGCTGAGCACATCGCTCCTTTGCAAAAGCCAGGTCTGCTTTGACCGTCTTCAGTTCCCGGAGAAGAAGTTTAGCTTTGGCAGCCATTGCCATTGCAACCTGTAATAGGAACCAGGAGGAATATCATTCATCTTGCTAATGTAAGGCTAGTATAAAAACAAAAAATATTAGGACTGAGAATTTCAAAAGTAGACCCTCAAAATGGTAACCAACCCCCTCACCATCTCCCTTTTTTCTCAGTTCCTGGTCTCATACTTGTGTCACTACAATGATTAGGATTAAGGGCAGTACAACTGTACAATATGCCAGGCAGGTGAAATCCTACTTCATAAAGAGGCTTCGGAAAAATAAGGCTGTTTACAAGATGATGCAGATTTTAATCCAGTTCAAACATTGCGTTAATAGTAGCAACAAAATTACTTAAATAGTAATAGCAACTGCTAAGTATCTAGAAATCCAACTAGAAACATCATCAGAAGTACATTAAATTTTTGAGTTAAGCCAAGAAGGGATGCACAGTAGCACTAGCGAGCATTTTCAATTGCATAAAATCACTATCATTTGTTGATATTCCATGACTGTGCAATGCTCAACTCAACTTAACAAAGCCTTGCCCCAAGTATATGACGCCAGCTACATGAATCATATACATTCACTTTCCTCTATCAAGAGCCATATTTTCTGTAAAATCACAAGCTATTGTATCTCTAACTGCAAAATAGAGATTCGAAAATGCATGCTCCAGAAACCAGAGCACAAAAGAGCTCCATTAAAGATGTAAGGTAAATCAGACGAGCAGTACTTTTTTTTTTTAAGGCAGATGAGTAGGAGGTTGGACTTGAGGGTTACACTGACATTGTCAATAAATTTTTGTATTACACCATCCACAAGAAATCTAACAAAATTAAGAAGTAAACTTGCTCCACGGTATCAAACCAATAAATAAATGTTCCTTAGGAAAACCATGCTTGGTTACTTCTGACGTAATGGAAATAAGTAGAACCATAGAAGAGCACCCAAAAAATGCAAGATTCTTTCATTATTTAAACCACTACACACAGTTGCCACCTTACGTCGCGAGAGGCCTTCAATTGGATATCTAAATCAGACTGCATCTGGGGTTGCCTATGAGTCTGCATCTGGGATTGCTGCTGCATCCTACTAGGATTCGAATCCTGATTCCGAGCCTCGAAATTGCCACCCTTTTTCCTTATGTGCAGCTTGCGGGTTTCCTGAATGATGTCAGCAGTCCGATTTTCCACAATTGTACGTCCCTCCTACAAAAGCAGAGTGTGACAGAGTGGAGCAAGATAAGGAAATCTGTACAGCTATTTCATTAACAAGCTAAGGGAAATTGATCAATTCCCACAGATAATATACATGAAAGGCATATGAGCATAAGGAGGATTGATATGCTGATTACTGTCCGAGGATGCATTCATGCCAACATATGTGTGTGCACACTGGAGTGGGTGGGTAGCCCAATGGGGGAGTGTCTCTGAGTGTGTAAATGAAAGAGAGTGAATTTATAAGGTGCAAAGAGCTTTTATAGTTGTTTTGATGCCGCTACCACCATTAGTCATCAGGAGTGGACTGCATATAAACAATATACTACCCTTCCTTTGTGTAGAAATGGTTGCCCCAAGCTATACTTTTAAAAGATGGAAACATGTTCAAAATTCAACTCACCAACTGGTTGTGTCATTCGAATTCCCATTCATATTGAAATGGGATCAGATTTAACTCATTTGCAATACATTAATAAAGACTATCATGGAGAAATCTTAGGTGTCGGTGAGCAGTGTTGGCAGAGTGGAGGCTACTAAGTGGGTTGTGGTGGTAGCGAATGTAATGGTGACCAAGCCAACAGTATGACGACGACGACAGCTTAGCAACAATGGTGGCCCTTTGGCTGAGGGATGGCTGCTCTAGAGTATGTATGTTGATTTCTCACTCTCCATCACACTCTCCCCCCCCCCCCTTTTTCTTATTATCTTCTTATGCTTGAGGAAGAAACTCCAATGTGTTACCTACAACCTTCCTTATACTGTCCCATAGCTATAAAAAAAGCTGGTAAAGGGGCTGTCATGTAGGTGATGACTGCTGCAACTTAGTTGTTTTTTCCCCTTGGTTTGACACTAGTTAGTATATTCTGCAATCAAGACTTCAGTCACAAGATTCACATCTCCTTGTAACCAAATTGCAAACTAGGATTTTAAAGAGATTTCAACTCCACTAGAAAAATTATATCGCAAACACAAGACCCGCGTCTGATGTCTGCCACCAGTTGTTCCCCCGAAATTCATGATCCAAAAAACACTTTGATACGTCAACCGGAAATCCATAAATAAGCTTACCTCAAAAGCATTCCCAAGTGTGCCACCAATATAATTAAGGGACGATGCAATTGCATCAAGTCCCTTTTGTAATGAAGGATTTTCCATCTTCCGATTGCTATGAGGTGAATGAGACTGTTCAGGATCCTGAAATTATAAAAAACAAGGATAAAGGAATTTTGAACTGAATTTCAGTATAAGATGGCGACTAATGCAGCTGAAATATTTTTTCATGATTAAATACTCACCTTTACCCACAGCCACACCCAGCACCCCAGGGCCCCACCACACCCCGCAAAAACAAGGAATAGGAAAATAATAACTCGTGTTATTTTAGTGTAGCTCCCTACACAATCATCGTTTAGATGCAATTATAGAATTTGAAGCATACCTGACCCCTTGTTCCTGAATCAGACATCTGCTTTCTTGTTCTTATAGGTGTTTCAAATTGTTGGGCTGCATTATCATCCTCAATAATGGCTTTAGCTTTCTTAGCCAAAACTCCCCAAAACCCTTGTTTGGGTTCACTCAATTTTTTTATTGATGTATACTCGTAGCTATATGAATCCTACAACCACAACCAAATACTTATCAGGAAAGTTAAATGTAGTTTTAATTCCCATAAATGCAGTTCAGTGTAAAAAGATGCCTGAAACATCCAACAAAAACTAAACTGCTATTTCAGTCCAAAAAGAACTGGGGACATCTCCCAAGCAAAAGCCTAGAAAATCAAAACCACAACTGGCAAGTGGCAATACAGTTGAAATAGAAAAAGTAACACTGGGGTTAGAGAAAGATAGAGAAGTAGAAGGGAAAAGAAGAGACAAGGAAAGAGTAATCACTAACTTATGTCTAATATATAAAATAAGAACTCTAACAAATACAAAACGTGGTTTTAAACTAATATCATGAAAACTGTCAAACAAACCGAAATTATATAATCCTCAAACAGCTTCAGTTTGTTGATACGAGCTGCACAGGTTGCAAAAGAGGAAGGCAAAATGGGGGGACTTGAAGGAGAAAAAGAAAAAGCTGCAAATGCCTTGTGCATGTGTGGTTGTGGGCATGTACACGTGGGAATCAAAGAGTAAGCAATTATTTCTAGTTATCAAATCGAGGGAGCTCGGGCTGATATATCATAACACGAAGTTATTCGTTCAGGGCAATGATCCAAGTGATAGAAGTTTCTGCTTGACCTCCCATTACTGAGCTCATGCACATTGGTGATAACTACAACACCATATGATCAACAAACTGAGTCAGCACCTCTTTCTCTCTTCCTAAACCTTCACATGTGCACGTGTAAACAGATATGCCCTTGGAGAGAAGGACAATAATAAAATAAATAGATAAGAGAGGATGTGGCATCCTTCAAAGGATAATACATAAAAATGAAACATTGAAACAAAAACTGCCATCGACTAACACTCACTATCTGAAGCGCACCATACTCCAAACCAACACGGTAAAGGGGATGAATTCACTCTTTGAACTGTTGGCACACTAAAGCCCTTGTTTTTGCTAATTCAACCAGCTCTTCTTTTGAAGACACAGACAAACCACTTATACTCTAATTCAGACATGGATCCAAACTTCAAAGTATTGCCGGACACCAATATCAGTCAGCCAAGTAGTATCCAAGTCAATTCAGCATTTTGACGTCGTTCTATGGAAAAAATCACAAGTCTCATGACTCGGCCGAGTCATCGTAGAGATCTCCAAGCCAACCCCGCTCATAAATGTTGCAATATGGTCTCATGTTAAGTGTTTTCCTTCTATCTAGCATTTTATGCACATTGCTCATAACAAGGCACCATGATCAATGGTTCTCATACCCTTCAATAAGGCGATCTTTGACCATGACTTCAAAGCTAGAAAAAATCAGGGATTTGATAAAGAGATATCATATAAGATCTTTTGTGTCTACTTCCCATATCAAAGAGTCCTATAAATGCTTAATTAGCCAACCTAATAACAAGAACCGAATCTCATTATACTATATGAGATTAAGGATAGGTTTGCCTAAGAGGGTGTAAAAGCAACTCCAAGGGGCTATGTAAAGGGGGTTTTTAGCTATTTTAGATAGTCAATCCGTAAATTTTGGCTCCAACGAGCTATGTATCACACTTGGTATTTCTCATTTTTCAAATATAACTAGCTTTCCAAATATAGCTAGCTGGATCTGGCAACCATCCAAGGCTATCTATTTTCTCAAGAGAAGCTCCACGGCTCCATCGTCAATCATCTTTCCATAGAAGCTCTACAACTCCATCATCTTCATCATCGCAGTCCAGTCCACAGAAGCTCCATAGAATCTCCACAGAAGCTCCATCGTCTTCATCATCGCAGAAGCAAATAGGCTCTCTCTTTCCCACGCTCTCTCACAGAAACTCCATTGTCTCAACTTGGGAACTCTTCAAAGTCGGTAGTTCTCAGATTTTTTATCACTGCTTAGAATCTTTCGGTTGGGTTGAGAAGATCAAGAACTGAGATAGTAAAACCGCCCAAAAATCCAGCAAACCCTCCTAAAAAAATCTAGCAAAATTCCCAAAAAACTCAGCAAAACTCCCCAAAAATCCCACCAAAAAGTTATGCAACATGGCCTGCAAGTTTATGCCAGTCACTTTGGTTCTTCAAGTCCTTCAACTATGGCGATTTTCGAGTATCGATCAAAGACTCCACTCCAGAATTGACATAACCCAGTAAAAGACTAGGATACAACAGTATCAGATCGATCTTGTTCCTAATGTGAAGTTTTGAAATTGCTTGAGTTTTTCATGGAAAATTTTGTTGCCCACTTGTGGACAACCAAACACAAAAGCAGGGATTGGAATGGGTGTTAGAATATAATTTTTAATTATATTATTAAAAATTAGTTAAAATTAATTGAAGTAGTTAACTATAATATATAGCTTGGTTGGAATGAATTTATAAAAATGACTAGTTAAAACAGATAATATAATATTTAAATATATTTTGGGTAGTTATTTTGGATAGTCCCATTGGAGTTGCTCTAATTTACTACATTTCATCAAATTACAATTGAGTTCACCCATGACAACCAGCTCAGTCTCCCTAAAGGCACTTGCTACAAGCCATCCGTCCTCAATAATCTCCAGTCAAATCATATTGGCGTTTCACCCTCTACTTTTCCCCACCCAATATTCAATGCTAGGCAAACTCCAAACAGTATCAACTTACTCATATACGACAGAGGCCAACAGCCATTAGAGATGGCAGTTCGTTAAAAATTATTGGTACTAGAAACCATTCATCGGTTTTGTTGACGTCCAGCTTCCAACATCAAGAAATTCAAGTGATAACAAGCAAAGTAATGTAAACAAGCTCCGACTATGAATAAAGAAATGTACAAACATGTCCCGTGTTAAGCAGTAAAAATATTAGACCTTGCATATGGTATTAGAGATCAAGTCAGTTCAGATTCTATCTAGTTTTGCTCCAAGTCCGGTCCAAATCCAGGATTCCATGCTGCCAAACACGGCGTCTCATTCCATTTTTCAAAATAATCACTATTATCCACCGTTCTTCAATGTGATACTATATACAATTCCTAAACACAGAAAACGGATAAAATGAAAGGTAGAAAGCGAAAGCGGACCTTCGTTGAAGATGGAGAAGAAGATCCTGTAGGCTTGGAGTCCCGAGGAGAGCAGAGACCAGAATGACCATAGGCAGAGGAGAGAGAGGAATCACCATAGGCAGATGATGCTCTAATGGCTTTGGCAGCAAGCGAAGAGGCGGATGAAGACGAAGAGCTATCATCGGGCAGTGGAGGAGGATTGTAAGGACTCCCAATTTCTTCTTTAAACGGAGAAGCCCTCAGCACTCCCTGCCTCCTCCTATACGCCATGGATTTAACTCAAACAACACCACCGACAACGCCGACGAATCAAGAAAGATGCGAAAAAATCAAAATGGAATCCCCCTTCCCCTCTCTCTACTTCTCTCTCTCGAACTCAATCACCACCACCGGCGAATCGACACAGATGCCAAAGAATCAAAAATCGAATCCCCTCTCTCTCTCTCTCTAAAATGCGTCAACGTGAATTCTGGTTTGTATTGGTACAGAACCAGATCCAATCTTTCAGTTTCTTGAAGTGTTTTTTTATAGTTGGGCCTGGCTACGTGATTAAGTAATGGGTCTTGTGTTGGCCCAACTCGATTTAATAATGGGCCTTGTATTTCTATACTTGGGAATGGCTACTTCATTAACTAATAAAAATTAGTGAAAATTGGATATGAGTCTCCCTAGATGTACTTGTTTGGAGATAAGTCCTATAAGGAAACTTATAAGAAGTTAAGTCCATGTTTAAAATTATATGTAATGACTTAAGTCCACTTTTTTTTTTATCTCAAAAATATCATTTATTGAAAGGAAGTTAAATTAATTTCCTATTTTGGAAATTGTTATCTCTTAATTCAATGTCAATAAAATCTTCATCATAAATTTAAAATTCAAATTCAAAGCTCTCTCTCTCTCT
>CM042195.1:27604113-27621377 GCA_023539305.1 Ilex asprella
GCATCTTAGAGCAACTTCCAAATCAAACAGTGCATTTAAGAGAACTAACTTAGTGTTCCTATGACTCCTTCATGTTACAAAAAAGGGAAGCATGGGAAGGAAGAAAGGATACTATACCTTCCTACGCCTTGTCTTCACCATGAAAATACTACTACGCAAGTGTCAAGTTATGACTTTATTTATCATCGCAACTTGACCTTGATCTTTTAAAAAGGTCTAACTTGACATTAAAAATTAATTATTTTTGTACTCGATCACAATATTTTGAACATAACCTTTTCGGTTATAAGTCGTATTTTTTGTAAAAACTTTTTAAGTTGTAATTTAAACCCTCAAAATTGCAACTTAAGAGTCAGACTCAGACCCATTCAAGGGAAATAGAGAATGCTAAGTACTGAGCCTTCCAATACTGAGAAGCTAGGTGTGGTCGTCAAATCAATTACCATACTAAAAATAACTTTAGTAGTATCATGTTTAAATACTATACATCATTCTCAAACTCTTCGGATTTAAAGTTCAATACTTCACGGGGTCAGAGAGTATCATGTTTAAATACACGTACATGCACAGAAACGTAATTCAAATGCACGCACCAAGCTGGTGCATTTTCGACAGTAAATTAATTTTGTTTTTTGGGTATTAGCTGGGCATTTGAACTTTGAGCAGTGGTTGGGCAGATGGAGTGGGTGTGTGTGACGGTAGAAAGTGGGACCGAAAATAGTGAGGTAGAAAGAACAATTGTTAAGTCAAGTTTTCCATCGACTAGGTGGTGTAAGTGAACTTTGGGCGATGGTTGGACAGACAGGGTGGGTATGCGACTGTGTGCGAGTGATCTTCAGTGAAGATTTTCATCAAACAGGTGGTGTGCGTGAACTTTAGGCGATGGTTGGCCAGTCGAAGTAGGTATGTGCAACTGTGTATGGTGGGTGTTTGCGAGTGTGTACGAGTGACTTGCAAAGATGGAGAGGCCTATGCTCACTTGCTCAATGTTCTTGCACCAAAACTAGGTGCCACCACCTCATTGGATAAAAAAATCCTACTACAAGAGCATTTGATTCTTCAGTAAGCAAAAAAAATGGATTGTAAAAGATATGTCAATCCAAAGGACATCGTCGAGGATTTACCAAATCTAAATTTGGCATTTATTGAGCAAATTTTACACCATAGATCAAACTAAACATTCCATAGGGGGTCGAAAGAGAGATAATAGAGAGGAAAGAGAGGAGCGGAGAAAAAAAACTAGCGTCGCTAATGGTGGCTAGGTGGTTGGAGATGCTCTTATGCCTATCAAACTTACCTGGAAAAGCTTCTGAAAACTAGGGTGTTAATCAAGCCTAGAGAAAGCTCATTTTTTTAAATAAATTTAAATATTGTTTAAATTCGACTCGTTTAAAACTCGAGTTAAATTTGAGCCCAGCCCAAGTTCGAGTAACTCTACTATTTTACATGTAAATTAGGTGAGTTTTACGAGTTTGAGCTAAGCCTTAAAATAAGCCTAAAAAATTATTTAAATTCAACTCGTTTAAAATAAGAATCGAGCTTGAATTGAGTCTTATCTAAGTCAAGCCCAAACCAAATCCAAATAACTCGTCTCGATTAACACGCTAGTTAAAGCTTACCTCAAAAATAATAGAGCCTATCAAGAATTGTATGTATTGTTCGAGCAAATGAGAGGGAAAAAACAAAACCAATCACTCAGGTTTAACTATGGTTACTGGTGGTAATGCTCCCAAATGGGAGGTCACTCGATTAAGACTCATTTGGAGCAAAGTGTTCTCTCATGCTCCCTTGCTTCTCTTTTCTCTCTTGATCATTTTTAACAACTTTATTCTCTGTTCATAGTGCGAAAATACATTTTTGTATGAAAAATGTACATAAAGTTTTAAATTTTTATATTACGTTGTTGATATTCGAAAAGTAGTAAAAAATAGTATATGTTCTTGTGCCAAAAAAAAGAAGAAAATAGATGACATAGTCTAAGTCGTGCGTTCTTTCCCCAATTCAAGACTGGTCCCTTGGCTTTCCAATCCTCTATGTGAGGTAGCCCCTCCGGCTTATCAGGCTAACTATTCACTGATTCCAAATTTCTCTTGGGCAAAGAAGTCAAAGTCCCCACGCCATTCAGTGATACGAGATAATCCCAGTTCTCTCGATCTACCTTGTAAGCCAGCTTACTCCTACACCATTCCCGGTCGCTCGGTATGGGCAATTTACTTCCTATCTAGTCGCTCTAGTAGCGTCTCACTTTTAAACTCTAATTTATAGAAATACACAATAATGACTCAAATCATTTAAGATCTAACAACTTATCTTATTACTTACCTTTTAATCACAATAATTTTTTTATTTATGTTTAACCTTTTAACAAAAGTAAATATTTTAACAATCCACTTATATTTTAACCACAATAAATATTTTAGTCACTCAATTGCATTTTATTTTACCAACATTAAAAAAACACATGCTTAGCATGGGTTCAACCTAGTTCCAAACTATTTTATAAATGCAAATATCAAATAACTAGTGTCTGCTAGAAGGTTATTAACTTGGGGAAAAAAAGGCAAAATAAAAAAAAGGAGCAATTCACAAAAAATCCTTTGGAAATAACAACTGGGGGAAAGGGAGGCCGGTATCTCCGACATAACTTATTAGAACAAAAGTCCACTTTTTAAAATCTTTGGGTTAAATGACATTTTCTAATAAAAAGACATAAACGCCTTTTTTTATATGAGGAAGAGGAATAAACCATCGGTGTTGGAAATCATCAAATCTAAACTAAACCTTTCCTTGACATCGGTTACCAAAGCGCCATTAAATGACAATATCCAAAACTAAACTTTTCTAAAAATTTTGGAATACCAAATATTTTGTCATTTCATTCGGTACCATCAAACCTTCACAAATATTTTTTCCATATCTTCAAACATAGTAACCGGAAGCGTGAATCTGTATTGTTGCCAGATTTGTGGGTTGCAGGGAAAAAAAAACTTATGTGCTTACAGGCAATATTGTGAATATGGAGAAGGAAGCAGAAGGTATGCGACATTGATTTTGGTTTTTTGCGGTTCTTCGCCTGAAATCTTTGTGGTTCTTCGCCGAAAATCTTTGCGGTACTTCGCCGGATTATTTGAGTTCCTCTTTTCTAACGGTATGAATTTTTACTATTTACTTTTTTTTGTTTATTTCTTGAAAAATCCCCAAAGTAGAAAGAGATAAGCCCTAATTTGGTTGAAAAAATAAGTTTTGCTTTATTTTGCCCTTTTTTGGGGGGAATATTGTGATTGGATTCAATGGGTCATCTCAAATAATAACAAAATCACATATATCAAATTTTTTCTTGCTTAAAAATTCTCCAAAGTAGAAAGAGATAAGTCATAATTTGGTTGAAAGAATGAGGTTTGCTTTAATTTGCCGGATTTTTTTTTCGAATATTCAGTTTGGATTCAATGGGTCATCTAAATTTGATATATATGATTTTGTTACTGTTTGAAATGACCCATTGAATGCAATCACATATTTCATATTTTTTCTTGGTTAAAAAATATAAATTCATAAAATACACAACCCTAATTTTAGTGAAAATTTCTTTAAAATTTCTATGTAGCGTTAAATATATTTCTTTTACATGAATTATAAGAGTTTCGTTATTTGTAGGCATGATGTTACTTTTTTGTGAATCTCTATTAATAATGTGATACTTTTTTATATTGATTTTGGTTTGTCGATAATCGGTCAGCTAACTTTTTTTATTGTTTATTGGTGTTAAATTTGGTTATTAATGTTAAATTAAGTTGTTTTTTCATGAATTTTAAAAGTTATTGAAACTCTTAGGGATTGTGTTACTGTTCGGTGAATCTCTTTTGAGAATTTGAAGATATTCGATGTACATTTAGTTTTTTTTGAAAAGTAGCTATTTTAAATTTTTTTATTGTTTGAAAAATACAAAAACATAAAATACATAGCTCTGATTTTATTGAGAAGGATATTAACTTTGCTTGTTAATGTTAAATACATTTGTTGTCCTTGAATTAAAATGTAAACATGTTGTTACTGTAATGTGTACCTCTTTTTGAGATTCCGAAAATGTTTCAAATTGATTTTAGTTACGGTATGGTGTATATTTTTGAGAATTCCTTGAAAATGTTGATTTTGAAACTGTAAACATGATGTTATTGTATGGCGTATATCTTTTGAGAATTCGAAACTATTCAACATTGAATTTAGTCTACACGAATTATAAGAGTCTCTATAAGTATGGTGTTTCTGTATGGTGAATCTATTTTGATAATTCAAATATGCTCAACGTAGATTTGAGTGTTTTAGATGTTAGGTTTTACATTAGTTTAAAAATTCGAAATCCTAAAATACAAAATCATAAATTTAGTGAGAATGACTTTAATTTTTTTTCCTTAAAGTTAAATACATTTGTTTTCCATGAATTATATGAGTTTCACAAAAGTCTATCATTGTGTTACTGTATGATGAATCTCTTTTGAGAATTCAAAGATATGTGACGTACAGAATCACATATTTTGAATATTTTAGTCCTTGAAAATTTCGAAAACATAAAATACACAGTCATATTATTAGTGAGAATTTGTTTAAATTTGCTTATTAGTGTTAAATATATTTGTTTTTCATGAATGTTAAATACATTAGATCTATATTATTGAACTAAACTCTTCGATGTTGATTTTGGTTTTAGTTATTATAATATAGTACAGTATACTGTGACACTATACAGGAGCATGGCAAAAACACGGTCCTCGTCAACTAAAAAATATGAGTTCAAGTGTAGGAAAGTAGTTGAAGAAAAAAAAACTGAACAACATCAGAATGTGGATAAATATGATCCACAATATAGATCTAATATGATTGCTATCATACGGGCAATTGATGAAATTATCTTCAATGAAGAGCACAAGAGAATGTTAAAGAAGACCCCATTTTGGTTGCTATTTGAGAGCATTGTAGACAAACACATTGACAAAATATGGTGCAGAAAAAGTGACAACTTGATCCTTGAAATAATTTTATGTTTCAATGCCAACACTTTCAGATTTTGTATAGGGGCCAAAGAAGTAAAAATTCGGAGAAATGATGTGAGTTTGATATTTGGGATTCAAGATGGTTTCCAGAAAATTGGCTCTACATTAAATGAGAAGGTGTTGACTCCATTTGATGAACGGAGATTTAAAAATGATCGACGGTTGACAACACCAATTATAAAGAGTAGTCTTATCCAAGCATCAAGTGGCACCACAAAAAATGATTTCGAGGATGTTGCTAGATTACTGTGTTTTTACTTGTTAGTCATAATTTTTTTTCCCACGACGGGCCACACACTAAGCTGGGGGTATATTCCATACATAGAGGATTTGGATGAGATTAGAAAATATAACTGGTCTCAATTAATACTCAATGCACTAATTTCATCCCTTACAAAAAAAAAAAGAGACACCTGACACAATCACTGGATACATCTTTGTAATACCGATTAGTGTTTTAAATAAAAGTCGTATGTTCAATTTAATGAGTTGTTATTTTATAAACATCACACATTTGTTTTAATGTTGTATTTGAATTATGCAGTTTTGGATCTGCGAGCACACATCAATTATTAGACCAAATTGCTCAAAAAAAAATTCAAGGTTTTTCAAATGGAACTTAACGCTCCTGAGTATGGCAATCAAACAAAAAAAGTTGACAAAAATCAAGGCCAAAGATGTGAGTTTCAGTATTTGTTTATAATTAAAATCTAAGAAATACCGAATGTTTAAAAAATTTATTGTTATTGTTGATGCCGTTATTTGTTTACAGGTGATAAAGAAAAAAATGAGGAGAACAAAAGAAGAAAAGTTGTTTGGCATATCACGAAGGATTACAAAGGAAGATGGAAAACAAGTTGATGAAATTGAGAGGAATGAAATTCTTAAAGGAAAAAAAAAGTACCTAGTTGATCATAAGGGTAATGAGCTTGATGAAAAAGAACATGTTGATTATGATGCAGAGGATAATACGGGAGAAGAGGAGCAGAAAATGAGGTCACTAGATGCTCTAGTTGATTTGATTCTCGGTGACTCAACAGAGAAACGATCATCTGATTTGTAACGAAAATGAAAAAGAGAAAATCATGAAAGAAATAGATGAAGCTATGAGATTTATTTCTGAGATAAGGCAGAAAAATCAAGAAATGATAGAAAAAAAATGAGAAGCTATCAAAGGATAATGAAATTTTTAGAACAATCATACGAAATATGGTCAGCACAGAGAGAGAATGTGTAAGTAGTACAACAATTTTTATAAAAATTATTTGTTTATGGTATCGGTAAATGTTGCAATTATTTGGTGTCTTTTTCTTTATTAAGACTCTTTTACTATTTGTGGTCATTCTTTTTGTGTTAGTCTTTGTTTGAAAATTATAGTTTAATCTATTTATTGTCACTCTTTGATTGCACTGTATTTTAATATTTGTTGTCACAACATTCTGTATTGCAACAAGATAACTAGTCATTATATTATTTCATGGCAACTCAAGTCACTGAATTCATGCTAGCATTGATTGATCGGGACATACAAATATTAGATTTTGAGGGTTCTATTGAACAAAAGAGTAAAGAAAAGGACACATCAGAGGCTGAGAATGTACAACTGAAACAAACAGTGGCACGACTTGAATCAGAAAAAGAAGAGATGGTGGAACAGATTAATTAGTTGTCTGTTCATGTCATAACCCAACAATATCAGACTGCTGATATTGTTAAATATATCATAAAATATATAGTTTTTTGAGTGGAAAAATATATATTGTCATCATTTGGGGTCAATCTATTGTTGTTACTCTTTACTGAGACTAATTGGGCACTATCCAGAGGCCACTAGATGATTCCATTGATTGGCCTTTAATTGTCATTATGTACTGTCTCTCTTTAGTGACGTTGTTTGCATTGCAATTTTTCGAGTCCCTCTTTAAGTGCTACTCTTTGAGCAGACAAACATAAATTGTCATCATTTGGGGTCAATCTATTGTTATCACTCTTTACTGATACTAATTAGGCACTATCAAGAAGTCACTACATGATGTCATTGATTGGCCTTTAATTGTTATTATGTCTTGTCTCACTTTGGTGATGCTGTTTGCATTGCAATTTTTCGAGTCCCTCTTTAGGTGCTACTCTTTGAGTGGACTAATATATATTGTCATCATTTGGGGTCAATCTATTGATGTCACTCTTTACTGAGACTAATTGGGCATTATTATGAGGCCACTACATGATGTCATTGATTGGCCTTTAATTGTCATTATGTCCTGTTTCTCTTTGGTGACACTGTTTGCATTGCAATTTTTCGAGTTTCTTTTTAGGTGAAACTCTTTGAGTGGACAAATGTATATTGTTATCATTTAGGGTCAATCTATTGTTGTCACTCTTTAGTTACACTACTTGGGCATTATCAAGGGGGCATTACATGATGCAATTGATTGGTCTCCCATTGTCATTATGTCATGTCTCTCTTTGGTGACACTGTTTGCATGCCAAATTTTCGAGTCTTATGGAATTATAAAAAGAAAAAAAAAATCACATTGACAAAACTATATGAGCACTAGAAAAACATTAATTTAAAATAGCAATCCAATCACAAAGCCACATTACATGTTTTTTTGTTGTGGCTTCCTAACCGCCCACATCGAATTCGCCAAATAAGTTCCCCACGTGACTTTATTCTACATTTCTTTGGTCTGCCAGATTGTTTCTTAGATAATGGCAGCAATTTCTTAGCTTCCTCCATCAATAAATCTGGACGACCAAGAGTCAAGATAGGAAACATAGCTTGAGAACATGCTTTCTTGTATGTGCTCACATGATAATAATAATCCACAAACTCGTTCATATTCCTTCCACTTTTACGTATCGTAGCTACCGCATGAGAACAAGGAAAACTATTAATTTACCACTAAAAACATGTGCACGTTCCATTTTGAATGTCAACAGAAACTGAAGGTTATGAGTTGACTTCGTAGACTTCGTTACTGGAAACCCTCACAAACCAAGATCTCCCTTCAATAAATGCAATATGTAATTTAGATTCCATAGCAGGACACAAAGTTTCTTTCTATGTGTGAGATGTAGCCAACCTGCACCCCATTTGATTCATAAGTTATCCCCGTATAGTGTCCACCATGCTTATGATCGGTAAATTTCGTGCCTTAATTATCTAAGAATTAAATAACTCCACTGCATTAGAGGTCATCTCACTGTAACGTTTATCTTTAAAATGAGCATTTGCCCAATTTTCATAAGGAAGATTTTTCAAGAATCTATCCACATTGGGTCCACCTTCATGTCTTAAAGCTTCAATCTTGTCATTAAATATTGAAATTGTTGGAGCATATGCGGCCTCACGGAACAAATTTGTCAGATACTTTCTTAGGACATTTGAAAACCGAGACCTACTGAATTTGTCCCTCAAGTTTTCCTTCAAAAGTTGCAAACAAAAAGCATGGTGGCACTTCGAAAAAACCTTGGGCATAGCTTCCAACAACCCAGCATTCCGGTCAGACACAAATGTAAGCACTCGTTTGGGATCCAAAACAACCGACAATTGTTGCAAGAATCAATTTCAATTAGTCTCATTCTCTGAATTGACCACTGCATAGGCTAAAGGGAATAAACCTGTCAAGTAGAGTAATAACATACAGATTCAAAAAAAAAACAGATACAATATACAGATTCAGTTACAAAAAAAGAATGACAATAAACAGTAACACTTTATTAATACAAAAACATCATATAAAAAAAACTTATACCTTGATTTCCTTCTTTTCCAATGGCCGAAAGAATATTTCCTTTGTACTTTTCTTTTAAGAAGGTTCCATCAATAAACAAAATAGGCCGACAATAGTTGAACCCATCAATGCATGCCTTGAATGATATAAATAACCTATAGAATCGGGTAGATATTTGATCACAATCAAGCACTATATGGCTACCGACATTTGTATTATTCACCGCATCTACATACCAACGTAACTAATCATAAGACAACGAATAATTCCCCAAAGCATTGCTTTTGCTTTTTTCAAACCTAACAATGCTTGGCCATATGATATTGCAAGGCCATACGATGAGCGAAAATCACTAACGACCTCAGTTGGACGAATGTTTGTGTTTTCACCGACATTGTCAACAATTAGATTTGTAATCAAATTAGAAAATATCCTCTTGTTTTGGGTTGTGTGTAGAGCTACTCCACAAGTGTGTTGGTTTTGTAGTTTTCTTATGTAAAAGAAACCATTCACCCTCTGAAGAGTCGCATTGACATGCCACTCGTATCCTATAACGTACTTTGACGCACATTCTGCAACAACTCTCGTCTTACAATTCTTCACATAATTGAAATTAAACCCAATCTCAACTACATATTTGCATAGAGCAGTCCAAAAATGGGTAACACCACCTTCAAACTTTTGACCTTGACACTTGATTTCATTTTTCCACCCAGATGTTAAAAGAACTTTCTCGATATGTGAACAAAAACAAGGAAGTAAATCGACCTCAAATTCATCTTCATCTTCAACAATATTAACATCTTCACACAACTTATTATCAACCACAACAATTGAAGTATAATTAGACACATACACCATCAATTCAATATGATTGACATTAATTAAACGTACTAACTCAAACATATTCATCATATCATCATCATTTCGTAGTGAACAATTCAGATGACCTGGAATTAATATGATATACACATAGCCAAATTTCTCAACTCATCCCATTCCTCGCAAACTCTATGCAAAATGAAATCAAATCTTGATAAAACTGAACATTTCATAACTAACGTCTCAAGACGATATTTGCATAATAGCATGATCATTCCTTTCATGACCTTAAATTTGTGTTTAAACAGAAAATCAGTAATAGGTTCCCAAAACAAAATAATGACAACAAACAGTAAATCATATACGATAATGCATGTTTTAGATTTCATCAATGATAAAAAAAATTAAAAAAAAATGAAAGAGTGACACCAAACTGTAAAACATATTTGATTACATAAAAATCAAAAGTCTTCATGAAAAAAGTGAGGTAGAAGCTTAAAACAACTAGTTCCAATCTTCAAATCATTTTAGCATGAGAGTTTAATTTATCTTTTTGGAATGAAAAAAGAGATTAAATAATGAAAATATTAAATGACCAACGAAAATTAATGTTCCATGTTTCTGAAAAATTCCATCATAATAAAATAAAAAATGTGAAATCTTCAAATCATTTTAGCATGAGAGTTTAATTTATCTTTTCGGAATGAAAAAAGAGATTAAACAATGAAAATATTAAATTACCAACAAAAATTAATGTTCCATGTTTCTGAAAAATTCCATCAAAATAAAATAAAAAATGCTCCACAATTTCGAAAATTTCATGAAGATGCTAAACAGTAAATCATATTCGATTCCATAAAAATTAAAACTCTTCATGAAAAAAAAGTGAGGTAGAAGCTTCAAAAAACTACTTCCAATATTCAAATCATTTTAGCATGAGAGTTTCATTTATCTTTTTAGAATGGAAAAAGAGATTAAACATTGAAAATATTAAATAACCAACAAAAATTAATGTTTATTATATTCTAAAAAATTCCAATAGAATAAAATAAAAAAATATAAAATTTAATGCTCAACAATGTCGAAAATTTAATGAAGATGATGAATGTCGGAATCTTGAATACTTACAGATTAATGACAGCCGTTTGAGTGAATGAGAGAAATGCTTGAGCTGGTGAAGAAGAACTACAATAGCTGAACCGGGAAGAAGATACAATAGAAAAATATGATTTAAAATTTTAAAATTTAAATGATACACAAATATCAAAAGGACTCTTGAAAGTCTCAATTATAATATTTAGATATTGGAAATATAAAAGTTGTCAATTAGATATGGACTATTTATGGTAGGGGTAAATATGGAATGCATTTGAAAATATTTTAAAATGTGTACTTATTAACAAATAAGTCATGAAATAGAGGACTTAAAGAAGGATAAGTTTGGAGGTGGAACTTAAAGTCAAAAAAATTTTGAAAAATGTACCCCCATCCCATTATCTCTAAAATTAACTCTCAACTTTAATAATCAAAACTGTAAAATAAAATATTTACTGTCGGAGACATTAATATTACATGAAATTCATTGTTTAAAATTTTGTATATTTTAACATCAAGTAAATTAGGTAAATGAAGTCCCAATTTTAATGACCAAAACAAAGAAATAAATTCAATTTTTACCATCCTAAACATTAAAATTAAATAAATTTCATTATTTCACATTTGTTGTGTTGATTGAATTTGTGGTAGTATGTTGTGGTCAACTATTTTTTAATTCAATAATTTTTCACTGTTTTTAACTATTTTTGAGTTCAGTAATTTTTTACTATTTTATATTGTTTTTGAAATGATTCATTTCACCATTTAGTGGTAGGCTAGTTTTTTACTATTTTGAATGGTGGTGGGGGTGGGGACAGTGGATGATGGTGGGTAAAGGTGTTCATGGGCTGGGTTACTCACAGGTTTTGTTACTTAACTAAAAAAAATAGATTCGAAACCCGATATGCCCAATAGTTGACTCGCCCGAGCCTAATATCCTTAAAAAAGGGCTTGGACTTGCCCTCAAACCCATTATAAGGCCCAATAGCTTACCCACAAAAACTGGTTAAAACTCGACTCAAGAACCCGCCCACCCAACATTCCTTTGAAAAAAAAGTTAGACTGTTAGACCATTAAATTTGAAACTTTGAAATAAGTCCCTCAATGTCAGAATTTAAAGTTTTAAAAAATTAGATACTATAAATAATATATATTTTTTATATATATATTAAACATATACGTTTTAAAGGGTAGAGTTGTGCAAATGATAGATAGATGGGTAGGTGTCAACCTAGTTAGAATGTGTTCATTCTATTGTGATGTAGTTCCTCCCTTATTCAAAAATAAAATTATTAATTATTTACTCTTTGTTCATTTTGACTATACTTTTGATTCAAAATATGATTTACAAAAATATTCATTATTTTTAAATGAAGTTATATATAAAAAGGCAGCGAGCAAGCTCGTTTGGCCATCCCAAGAGGCCCACCCCTCAAATTCGTCCAATAGGCTCGCGCGTTGGGCTACGGGTAACCTACTCTTACTCGAAGCCCAGTCGGCCCGCCCAATAACTCACTTAGGTAAGGGTTTGAGTTTATTCTACCCAGGCCTAACACGAAAAAAATTACGCGAGCCTTGCCCGACCCCCCTTAAGGACATCTTTAATGGTGGGTGGTAGGGTGGGCGTGATGTTGGTGGTGATAGTGGGCAGTGGTGGTGGAGGAATATGATGGTGGGTTAGTTTTTTATTGTTTTGTGTAGTGGGTTAATTTTTTACTATTTTGAGTGGTGAATGGAGATGGTTGGTGGGTTATTTTTTTCCTATTTTGGGTAGTAGGCTAATTTTTAACTTTTTTCGGTGATGGATGGAAGTGGTTGGCAACGATGGTGGGTGGTGGGTAAAGGGTTAGTTTTTTACCGTTTTGGGGTGGTGGATTAGTTTTTTACTATTTTGAATAGTGGATTAATTTTTTACTATTTTTGGGTGGAGGGTGGTGGTGGCGATGACGATTAATGGGTCTCAGTGAGTTTTTGGGTAGTAGTGGTGGGTGATGGGTGACCACGATATTAAGTAGTGAGTTAGTTTTTTATTTTTTTGGGTGGTGGGGGTGGTAGTGGTGATGTTGGTGGTGGTAGTGGTGGATTATGGTGATGGGTGGTGGTTAGTAGCGATTTTGGGTGGTGGGTTTGTGTTTTATTATTTTTGCTGGTGGATGCAGGTGGTTGGCAGTGATGGTGGCGGTGGGTAAGATTTTTAATACTTTGGTTGGTGGGTGATGGTGTTGGCAGCGATGGTGGGTGGTAGTGGTAGCAGGTGGTGGGTTTTAGTGTGTGGAGATAGTGGTGGCTTAGTGGTGATGGTGACAGGTGGTGGAAAATGGTGGGAATAAGTGGTGGTTGGCAACAACGGTGAGATGGTGGTGGGTAATGATGCATGGTAGTGGTGGGCAACGACGGTGCAAGTGATAGTTGGGGTTGTGGTGGCGGTATATGGCGATGATGGTGGCGGGTGGCGGTGACGGTTGATGACGATTGGTGGTAGTTGGTGGCGAATGGTGGTGGCGGCAGCTGTGGTGATGGTTGGTAGCAGGTGGTGGTGATTTACTGGTGGCTATGGGTGGCGGGTGGTGGTTGGTGGACAATAGTGAGTGGTCGTGGTGATTGGTGGTGATGGTGGGTAGTGGTGGTGGTTTGTGATGATGGTGGGTGTGGTTTATAGCGATAATGAGAAATGGTGATGGGTGACGAGTGGTGTTAATGGTGATGGGGGTGGTGCTGGTGGCAGGTGGTGGCAATGGGAGGTGGTGGTGGGCGACGATGGGTGGTTGTGGGTGGCGATTGGTGGTGGCGATGGATGGTGGTGGTCTAGTTTTTCACCGTTTTTTTGTGGCGAGAGATGATGGTTAGTGACGAAGGTAGGTGGTTATGGTTTTATGGTGATGATGGGTGGTGGTGGTGGTTTATGGTGATGGTGGGTGACGGTGGTGGCAGGTGGTAGGTGTTAGTGGGTGGGGGTGGGGGTTATGATAGTGGTGACTGGTGGTTATGATGGTGGTGAGTGGTGGCAATGGGTGATGGTTACTGACGATAATGGATTGTGGTGGTTGGCGAGTGACGGTGGGCGACCGATGGTGGTTGGTGGACAACAGTGAGTGGTAATTATGGTTTATGACAATGGGTGGCGGCGATGAGGGAGGTGGTTGGCGGCGGGATGGTGGTGGCAGCGTTAGAATGATGATGGTAGTTGTAATAAATATAAAAAATGAATAATGGTGTAGAATTTTAAATAGGTATAATCGCAAATTATATCCCAAAAGATCTCTCAAATCTCAATTTGTACTCTCATAAATAAAAAATCTCAATTTACACGCTCATAGATATAAATCTATATCAATGTGCAATTGAAGTTAACATCAATTTGCCGTCTAAAACTAAGTGGGTAAATTACACCTAAACCCTTCTAAGTTTGTCACTTAATTACTAGACCCTCTCATATTTAGAATATTATACCTAAACCCCTTAATGTTCGTGCGCGTGTAACATATAGCCATTTGTCGTCAATATTCGTCAATGTAACCATTAAAAAAATGATGTTATCCTAATAAACAATTATAATTTCCAAACTATCCTTTATTTTGTGGGCCTGTTGTACTTTAAAATAAGGGTGTCAGTTTTGACTCATTGATATGAACTTGACACTAACTTGACATGAACGATTATTAAATACGCATAATAAATAGTTTAGACTAATGTTTGATACTCATAACACACTAAATAATTTTTTTTTTGTCTTGACACGAACACGACATGAATAACAATGACACGACACGTGGGTCACACGAATACGACACGATTGACATCCCTACTTTAAAGTTCAAAATCAAACTTATCATTTGAATGTCCAATATAATGAAGGTATTATATAATGTTCAAGGGTACTAGTATTATATAATATTATTTATATCCAATACAATACATCACTTGAACAAAATTATTTGGATACTCAATTAGGGGAGCACTTTTAGTCATATTTGGAGTCTTAAGGGGTGTAGGTGTAAACTTTCAAATGTTAAGAGGTTCAGGTGATCAAGTGACAAACATGAAAGGGTCTAGGTATATTTTACCCATTTAGTTTTAGACGATAAAGTGGACGGTTGTTAATTTTAAGTGCACATTGATAAATATTTATATCTTTTTGAGGGTGCAAATTAAAATTTTTGATTTTTGAAAGTACAAATTAAAATTCGAAAAATCTTTCATGATGCAATTTACGATTAATCCTTTTAAATAACCTCATTTATTAATAGTATTTTTTGTAAATAATTAATTTTATAAACTTTTGATTTTAAAAGTGACGAGGCTAAACTTAAAGCCAAAAAATACCTCTGTGTGGACTATGCCTGTCAAAATTCAACACGATACGATTAACCGACACGATTAACCGCTGTTTAAACGGGTTTGGGGTAGACCTTAACGGGTTCGAGTGATAAACGGGTCAACCTGTTTAACATGTTTAATAAACGAGTCGTGTTCGAGTGAGACATGCTAACCCGTTTATCACCCATTTAAATAAATTAATAATTATTTTAAGAAAAATAATTAGAATTTATTAAAATTAATTATCCACAATATTTATACTCTCTTAATTAAAAGATTTCCAATTAGTGAATACTTACAAAAACAAGTGAAAAAGTTGAATGATAAAAGGAAAAGGCTTCAACATTTTTATACGCAAGGGAGGAGGTCTCATTCCCTTGAATTTTTCAATGTGGACTTGAATCCCACATCGGAAGATTCAAGGGAAGGAGACCCCCTCCCTTGCCTATAAAAAGGTTAAAGCCTTTTTCCTTCTTGACTTGAATCCCACATCGAAAGATTCAAGGAAAGGAGACCTCCTCTTTTGCCTATAAAAAGGTTGAAGCTTTTTCCTATCATCATTCAACTTTTTCACTTGTTTTTGCAAATGTCCACTAATTGAAAATCTTATATTTAAGAGAGTATAAATATTGTGGATAGTTAATAGTTAATAGAGTTTAAAATTTTAATAGAGTAATTTTTTGGTGTGGGTTAAAATTTTAATAAAATTAAACGTGTTAAACGAGTCGTGTCGTGTTAACCGTTTATTAAACGTGTTTAAATTTTTTACCCGTTTATTAAACGTGTCGTGTACGGGTTTACATGTTTTTCACCCGTCACCCGTTTAACCCGACACGTAACCGTTTAACCCAACACGTTTAACATCCCTAGTGTGGACCTCTCAAAATCCTTTTTTAGTGTGATCATTTTGAAAACGAGGGTTGATTTTTTAAAACGGAAAAAAATTGAAAATGTTTAATGTGTATTTAATGAGGTATACGAATCGAACTCTGGTAACACCACATGACACACTTATTGGTAGGGGTGGTAGTGAATCAGAAAAAAAATTGGTATTTGTTCAAACTCATCCCATTTAGATTGGGATGAACTATACGTATTAGACGGTAGACATATATGGAGATACCCGTATAAACCCGTGAGGGGATGAAAACAGAGATGAACTTACCAATATCCCTGCCCCTGCCCCGTCCCCGTCTCTGTCTCCGTCTCCGTCTCCGTTACCTGTTATATATATATATATACTAGAGATAACCCGTGCCTAAAGGCACGGTATAATATTTTTTTTTAAATGACAAAATATTTACAATACAACGTAGGCCAATCGATTAATTTGGAGAAGTAAAGAGTGAAAATCCCTGATAGCAGTGGCGGAGCAAAAAATATGATTTAGGGTGGACACACTTTAAATAGAATAGATAAAAATAATATGATATATTTATATTTTTTTATATCGAAATTGATACTTAAAAATTCATTAAACATAAAAAAGGTATGTTTGAAAAAAAATTAATAAGATAACATCTATACATTAAGAATCAATTATATACTTTATTTGACACAAATAGAAACAATATTCTATAATTTTTAATCTTCTTACAAATTTCACATAATTGTTTAATCAAATGAGACTTCAAAAAATCATACAAATATTCTAAGGAATCAATTTTAGTTTACTAATTTTAAGAGATTTTGTATGGACTTTTTGTTTTTGTTTTTTTGTTCTAGTACATAACTTGTTTGACTTAAATAATTTTGCTTTCATCAATATTAATGGGACATAATTTGAGGATTTAATGTATTATGACTATTGGATTGATAGTGTTGGGATTCAGTGACAATTTAATGTTGAGATTCATTGACAATCTAATTACTACAATCATTAAGTTCTCGAGTTATATTCCAATATCATTGCTCTTTGTTTTTCATAAATCATTACAGTAGATTCAATAAGTCCAAAAAAATATATAAAACATATATAACTAAATTTTATTTTATTTTTAGGGTGGCCCCAAGCCCCTCTTCTCCCTCCTCGCTTCGCCACTGTCAAAGAGAGAGAGTGAAGAGTGAGTAGAGGAAGGACAAATTCAATTTGAATAATTTTAAGAGAAATATTAGTGGTCGTTAAATAAGTTTATTTGAAACCGTCGTGTAAGGTTTATTGCAGCCGCCCTATTTTATATTATAGATAAATCAACGAATTATGATAGAATTGACTTAAATAAAAACATTAATTTATATACATAGA
>CM042195.1:27626377-27652045 GCA_023539305.1 Ilex asprella
TTTGAGATAATTAATTAAATAAATAAAATTAAAATTAATTATACTCAATATAAATGTGTTAAGCAGCGTCTTTATTTTTTTTTTCATCTTAAATTGATGAGTTTTTTTTAATATCATTGTGTCTTATACAAATTCAAAATGTTACACTACACAGATGATGTTAATGACAAATTTGACCAATTTAATTATTATATCAGAGAAAATTATGTATTCCAAGATCAGCAATAATTGTTGACCCGTTGGGAGGAAAATATTAAAGAAAAAAATTATAATTTCTTGACCGTTAGATGAATGAATTTGAGACCGTAGGATGTGTTCCAAGATTAGTCGTAATCGTTGACTTTTTAAAGGGGAATATATTAAGAAAAAAATTATAATTTCTTGACTGTTAGATGAATGAATTTGAGACCGTAGGATGTGTTACAAAACCAGTCGTAATCGTTGACTTTTTGAAGGGAGAAATATTAAGGAAAAAATGATAATTTCTTGACCGTTAGATGAATAAATTTGAGACCGTTCGATCGATTTATTGAACCTCCGCTCTATTTTATATTATAAATATAAATATATATATAAACCCTAAGCCTAACTTATTTCTCTTGCTCAGTCAACGCCGTCAAACCTAAAACCCCAACTTCTAAGGCCCAATAAAGACACGAGCCAAAAAAAAAAAAAATACGCCGTCCCCTCTGTCTCTGTCTCTCGTACACACAGATGGTGATCTGAGTATGTGCTGCAAACCCGCGCCTGTTCGTCATTCATCTTCATCTTCAGTTGCTGCAAACCCGCGCCTCTCACCTCTCTCTGCTTCTCTCTGTCGATCGATCCCTAGCGCCTCCTCCTCTTTGAGTCTCAGAGACTCTCGCCTCTCTCTTGCTGTCTCATCTTCGAAGCCACAAGCCAGCCACGAGCATCCCAGGTTCTCTCTCTCTCCACTCTGAGTTTTGTAAGATATAGGGGATTTTTTTTGAATTAGTGAGTTCTTATGGAAAACTTGGACTGCATAATTTTGGAACTTTGAACTGGTGGTTTTGGATTCTGGATTGTTCTGAATTTTTTGTGCTTGTGATTCTACTATGTCTTGGTATGGTTTGGGCTTGGATTGTATTATGTCGTTCTTATGTCATATGTTTGTTTTAGTGGTTTTTATTCTCCTGTTGAGGTCCTGCTCTCTGTAGTTAGATGCATATATTTTCTTTGGCGATTGCATAGGTTTGAGGTCCTGCCTTGCTGGTTTAATAGAGTATTAGAATTCATGATATTTATTTATTTTTCCACTTCAAATTAGTTCTATTGATTTTATTAGATTACTGGGTTTTGTTTTCTTTTATGACTGGAAGTTCTTAGTACATTTCTGTGGGAAGATATTTGGGTTTGATGTAACATAAATTCCCATTGATTAAAGATAAAACAACTTAGTAAAGTGGAAGATCTATGGTACAAAATATTTCAGGTTCTCTATCCTGTTTCTCCTGGACTTTTCTATCTGAGTTTAAGTTCTGATAGTGCTACATGATTCCTTGTGGGCTGATTCTTGCCATATATCATTTTAATTGTGTTTGCTTTCAAAATCGATTTCTCACTTATTGGCATAACCAATACTATTGATCTTTTCCCCCTTGTGTAATGGATTGTTAAAATAAATTATAATGGATTTTAATCTTTGATTTACATTTCATTATTGAACTTGGGGCTTTTTTAATATGTCTCTTTGTGTTCAATTGGGTTGGTTCAATGTGCATTTTGGTGGTGTTTCTGGGGCTGTTTCTATGCTATTTCTGGTGCTGTTCTGGGGCTATTTTGGTGTTGTTCTGGGGCTGCTTCTGGTGCTATTTTTCTGGGGCTGTTTTGTTGTTGTGATTATCTTAGAGGTGCTGCTGTTTTGTTGTCAATGTTGCTCCTGATGTGTTTCTTTTGTGCTATTGGAGCATTGGTTTTATTAAAACATTAGGATGTTTATTGGATTTAGAGATTTTCAGTTAGAGTTATCATTTGCCACACTTTTTAATATTGTTACATCTTCTATTCCGATCATAGCAAAAAGCTATTTCTTATGACTTTGCCTATGTTGAAAAAACTGCTAGTGTTAAAATATTTGCTTGTTTGGGCTTGGGCTTAGGCTTAGGCTTGGACTTGGAATTATGCTTGGGTGGGTACGGGGGAAGCGGGGACAAGGACGGGGATTATAAATTTACCCGCGGACGGGGATGGGGATGGGGATGGGGATGGGAATGAAAATTATACTCGTTAGCGGGGGTAGACCAGAGATGGACGAAGGTTTTTAATCGGGTACGGGGATGAACACTATACCCCCACCCCCGCTTCGGTCGATTGACATCCCTACTTATTGGGTACCCTAAATAAATATCAAAGATCTCCCAAACCCTAACCTTTCGCCTCTTTGTCGATTTTCTCTCTGTCTCTCCAGTCACCATGCCCAACGACACCACAAGCAGCTGCTCCAGTCTTCGTCTCACTCGTTGAAGGTCTCTCCATCAAGGTAAATAACCTAATTAGTCTTCGTCTTCGTGTGCTTTTTTTTTCTCCACTTGCTCAATTCTATGGTTATAGATCTAATCTGATGTAGTTTTTCTGATCTATGGTGTGGGATCTGAGATTGTTTTCTTTTTTCCGCTAGTCGATCATTTTGTTCTGATCTATTATAATATGTTTTGTATTGCTCACCGGCTTCCAGGGAACGGTGCCCAAAAGTTTATATACACATATCTAGTCTTATTTTTAACTGATGTGAGATCTTAACAGCATATATGTGTTGACTTTTATATGAAAAATTGATTTAAGAATTTTAGTTGGCGATTTCTAGTGAATAAAATAATCATTTTCAAAATTTTTGAATTGAAGTATTTGATGGTCAATTGGTTTTGTATTGTTTATAGTCTTATATGTAATGTAAATAAAGGTGTGTATGTCCGAAGGTGAAGTCCTTTTCTTTTTAAAACTGTATCATGATTTCTTGTGTGGTCAATTTTTTCTTTGAATCTTGTGATCATAGTTATCAAATCGTGTATCGGAAGGCGTATCGTTTTTTAAAAATAGTGTATCGTATCGCGTATCGTATCGTGTATCGTAAGATACGGTGCAATTTTAAATAAATAATAAAAAAATATATATACCTTTGAAAAATAATTATACATTCATAAAAACATAGCATTTCATTAATACTTCACCAATTATTCAAGTCATCAACATAGTCCACTAACATTATAATGCAAAGTTCACAACCATGGTTCACTAATTCAAACTTAAAACATCATTGGGCTTTGTAAATAAATTAAAAAATTAATATTAATTAAGATTCAAAAATTTTGATACAAAAAAATTTAAAAAAAATTTGGCTTTGTAAATAAATTAACATAATTTCTTCCACTGTACAAGACTACATGTTTGTTGGAGTACTTGCCTAGCTCAAAACGACATCGTTCCATAAAAAAAGTTAAAAAAAAAAATAGTCTACCTAGCCCAAAATGAAGTCATTCTGTAAAAAAAAAAAAAAAAAAAAAAAAACAGTCTTCGCACGTATCGTACGTATCGTACCGATACGTATCGTATCGTAAAAACGTATCGTGTATCGGACGATACAGCGCAAAAACGATACAGAACTACGATCCGTATCGTTTTAGCCCTGTATCGTGACGTATCGTACGATACGTATCGCGTATCGTACGATACTAACAACTATGCTTGTGATATTATCAAGTGGGTATATATATTAATATTTGGTGGGTATGGTAGAAAATGGACAAAATGTGAAGGAGAAGCCTCTTTTTTATCCCCCTTTGTATGCCATATGTGGTGAGATTGTAGAAGACTAATTTTACTAAGCAACGAGCTATCTATTTAAACAACATAATGAAAACCAAATCGCAGAAAAATTTGCTACAAGATAAGTATAAAATCTGCTAAGTACCTAAAAAATAGCACGAAGAAATGGTCATAATCCTAAAGAATAGCAACAAATATAACTAATTTAGCTTAGCTTCATGAGTCATGTCAATCAACACTCCTCCTTGACTCTAGAGTTGCATACACCAAGCTTTTGCCGCAAGAATTCATATCTATTCTTTGGAAGTGCTTTTGTTAGGATGTCAGCACTTTGATTCTCTGTTTTGCTCTAGATCAGCTTCACTTCTCCCTCCCTTTGTACCTCTCTAAGAAGATAAAACTTTATCTTGAAGTGTTTTATTTTGCCATGGAACACTGGATTATTAGCAATTGAAATTGCAGCTTGGTTGTCCACAAATATTTTTGTGCTTTTTTGTTGTTCCATATGCAAATCTGCCATTAGTTTTCTAATCCAAATGGCTTGATTTACAACAGCAACAACAACTACATACTCTGCTTCTGCTGTGGATTGAGCTATGACTTCTTGCTTCTTAGAACACCATGAGAAAATTCTAGAACCAAAGCTAAAATAGTAACTTGAGGTAGGACTATCAAAATCCGACACGATACAATTAATCGATACGAATTAAACGGGTTTGAGTGAGACTTTAACGGTTTTGGGTGATAAACAGGTTGACACACCAAACACGTTTAATAAACGGGTCGTGTTCGGGTGAGACCTGTCAAACCGTTTATCACACGTTTACCTGTTTAAATAAAATTAATATAATAATAAATTAATAATTATTTTGAAAAAACTAACAAGAAAAAAGAAGTAAAGAAATCAATCCAAAAAAAAAGTAAAGTAGTAGTTCAAAGATAAAGGAGGGGAGATGAGGAGCATTTCAATGGCAAAGACAAATTAATGCCTCTTGTTTTTGTTCCATATTAGAAAATGAGAGGAGAGGGGGAAGGTTGAGTTGCCTATAAAAAGGTAAGGACCTCTTATCTTTTTTTTTAAGCTTTCAAGTATAATTTTTATGAGATTTGCTTAAAAATTTCTCTTTTTAGAGGTTAGTACACTAGAAAGTAAAAAAAAATTGAGTATTAAAATTTATTGATATAATTATTTTAAAATTAAATGGGTTAAACAAGTCGTGTCGTATTACCCATTTATTAAATGGGTCGTGTTCGTGTTGAAATTTTTCACCAGTTTATTAAACGTGTCGTGTATGAATTTACATATTTTTTACCTGTCATCCATTTTACCCGACACGTAACCGTTTAATTCGACATGTTTGACACTCCTAACTTGAGGTGCTTCTCATATCATCAACACAACCCGCCCCATCACTATCAGAATAACCATGGAGATTGAAGTTTTCAACTTGACTGAACCTTATTCCATAATCAATTGTGCCCTTAACATATCTAAGAATTTTTTTTGCCGCTTGAAAATGAATTTCGCTAGCACAATGCATATATCTTGATAGCAAACTTACTGCATGCATGATATCTAGCCTGGTTGCAGTTATATACATTAAACAACCTATTAGACTCTTGTACAACCTTTCATCCACCTTTTCAGCCCCATCTTCTCTGCAAAACTTCTCCTTTTGATTCATTGGAGTTACAGTTGGCTTGCACTCTTCCATGTTGAATTTTTTGAGGACTTCTTTTGCATATTTATGCTAGCATAGAAATATTTCATTCTGCTTTTGATGTACCTGCATATCAAGGAAGAAAGTCATCCTCCCAAGGTCTGTCATTTCAAAGACATCTTTCATTTCTTCTTTAAACTTGTCAACCAACTCTTTGCTACTTCCTGTAACAAGCAGATCATCAACATAAAGTGATACTACAAGTAATTCATCATCAACCTTCTTGAAATATAAAGTAAAGTCACTCAGACTTTTTTCGAAGTCTTAAGTTCTCTAAAAGTAAATATTTTAGTTTAATTACTTCTAAACATCTAAGTTCTAATTTTATATATACTAAATATTTAAATGCAAGTAAAATCATAAACATTTAAATTAAAACAAACACTAATAATATCTCAAATCTTAATAACAGACATAGCTTAAACATTTAAATTCAAACAAACACTAATAATATCCCAAAATCAGCACATCAACATTCAACAAAATCAGCACTATTAGCATTCAGCATTACAACACCATCAACAAAATCAGCTATTCAAACATTAAAGAAACATTATAGCATTTAGAAGAAGCAGCAGGATTAAAATAAGCTATTCAAACATTAAAGAAACATTACAACATTCAGAAGAAGTAGCATCATTAAAATAAGCTATTCAAACATTAAAGAAGCAGCAACATGAAAATTAGAATTATTAGCTGAAAATCAGAATCAAAATTAGAAAATCAGAACTAGAAAGAAAAAAAAATAGAAACAAAAAAGTAGGAGCAAAAAAAAGAAAAAAAAAGAAGCAGTAGAAAGAAGAAAAAGTTGAAAGAAGCAAAAAAAAAAGAAGCAGCAACAGAAAGATGAAGCAGAAAAAAAAAAGAATCAGAACCAGAAAGAAGAAGCAGAAAAGAAGAAGAACCAGAGAGGAAAAAGAGATAAAGAGAAATATGAGACAAACCTGGACCAGCGAGGAAGGAGAAGCAACAGCAGTCTTCGTCTCTGACCAACGAGCAAGGAACATCACAGCAGTCGATTATCTGACCAGAGAGGAAGGAGCAACAACGATCGTCTGATCAGAGATAAAAGAGTAGTAGCAGCGAAAGGACGGAGCAGCAATGATGGTTTGATCCTGAAAATTAGGATTTGAGTTTTATATTTATGGGATAAGGGGGTAATTGGGTGTGCTGACATCTTTTAATTTTTTTTTAATTGTCCCAATTCAACGGTCCACTATAAAAATAAAACAATTTAACGGTCCACAATAAAAATAAAAGACTACTTCGCCTCGCATGACTAAGGCGTCGCTTTTTCGCCTTTCGGTTAAACACAAGGTGCTCGCATTTCTCACTTTTTTTTCGCTTCAATCACATTCGCTTCGTCTAGGGTGTTCAAGGCGAGATACCTTCGCTTTGCTTCTGGCCTAGGCGAGTGCCTAGGCAAGCTTTTTAGAACACCGAACAAACCCTTAACGTTGCTCTACAAAAATTTCTTCCTCCAATTATCCATTCAAAAAAGTTGACTTGACATCCATTTAGTGTATAACCCAACCTTTTTGTGCAGCAAGAGCCAACAACATCCTCACGGTATCCAACCTGACAACTAGGGCAAAAATTTTAGAAAGTCTACCCCAAACATCTGGGCATATCTCTTGACAACTAGTCTTGCCTTGTACTTGTTTACAGAACCATTAGGATTGAGCCTGGTCCTATAAACCCACTTGACTCCTATAACTTTCTTGTGTTTAGGTCTGTCCACCAACTCCCATGGCTGGTTCTTTTCAATCATCTTTAGCTCCTCCTTCATTGCAGCTATCCACTTTTGATCAGTTGTAGCTTCTTCATATGCTGTAGGCTCCATTAAAGCAACATTACACCTCTGATAAATGTCAGAGAGTGATTTGGTTCCTTTGATAGGTTCGTCACTAATATCATCATTCTCCTCTGGAACTTCAAGTTTCTTGTCATTCTCCTAACTCCAATTATCTAACTCAAAGAATTGAACATCCCTGACAATTACTTTGTTGCTTTATGGTAAGTAGATCTTGTAGGCCTTGAGCTATAGCATACAAAAAAGTAGATTTTTTGCCCAATTTGTCTCTCTTAACCTGAGGAATGTAAGAGAAACATAAACAACCAAATATCTTCAAATTAAGCAACTTGGATTTGTAGCCATACCATGCTTCAAATGGAATTTTTTCCAGCAAAGCTTTTGTTGTCAATCTGTTTAGCAGAAAAACTGTTGTATTTATAGCCTCAGCCCAAAATTTCTTTGGCAGTCCTTTATCATGAAGCAAGCACCTTGTCATCTCCATAATTGTCCGGTTTTTCCTCTCGACAACACCGTTATGTTGAGGAGTGTAAGGTGCTGTCAACTGATGTTCGATGCCTGCATCTTCACAAACCTTGTTAAATTTCTCAGAGGTATATTCAGTTCCATTATCAGACCTGATCACCTGCATTTTGTATTCGCTTTGAGTTTCAACCCAGGCTTTAAACTTCCCAAAGATGTCAGCAACCTCAGAGTTAAGCTTCATAAAATAAATCCAGCACATTCTTGAGTAATCATCAATGAAAGCAATATAATACCTACTGGCATTCAATGATGGTGTTTTCATTGGTCCTCTCACATCTGTGTGTATTAATTGTAGCTTCTGTGTAGCCCTCCAAGCCTTGTTTTGTTGAAAAGGAAGCCTAGTTTGCTTCTCATATTGACAGGCAACACATTTAGGAGGCTACTCCTCTAATTCAGACAAGTCTTTCACTAGATCATTCTTCTTCATGAAAAGTAGAGTGGCATGAAGGAAATGCCCTAGTCTCTTGTGCCAAAGCACCGTATTGCTATCTTCTTTGTGTACAACAGCCTGATCCTCCTTCACCAAATCCAAGGCAAAGCATGATACAAACATGTGTTGCTATCTTCTTTGCTTCTTTGCCTTTCATTTGAACTTTGAACACCTCTATGCCTTTTGAATCTTTAATCACACATTTTTTGTCCTCAAACAACACCTTATAGCTTTTTTCCAACAACTGAGTGACACTCAAAAAGTTTTGAGTAATTTTAGGAATGTATAAAATGTCAGAAATTAACTTCAAACATGTGTGGCTTTCAATTGCTACTGTTCCTTTGCCTTTTTATTGCAATGTGTGCTCCATTTCCAATTCTAACTTTAGAAATAACAGTCTTGTCAAGCTCTCTGAAGAATTCTCGATCATAAGTCATGTGATTTGTACAACCACTGTCTATAAGCTAGCTTTCTGTGGAGCTGTTAGTGGCAAAGCATGATACCACAAACAACTGCTCCGCTTGAGGTTGATCCTCAGTAGCCTTGGCTTCTCCTTATTGTTGTTGAGTCTTGCATATCCTTTCCGTGTGCCCTAACTGACCACACTTGTGAAATCTTGCATCTAGCTTCCACCAACACTTATGCTATGGATGATTGATTTTTTTGCAGTAAGGGCAAGGTGGAAAGTCTTGAGTGTTTCTGTTTTGGCTATTTTTGTTGTTCCTTGCATAACCTCCAAGCTTGTTGTTTTTGTTCTGCTTTTTGTTTTTGCCACCATTGTTGTTATGTAATTTGGCTTGAAAAGCGTCCTCCACAGATCCTTCTTGTCTCATAAGCCTCCTTTGTTCTTGTGCCTGTAGTGCGTTCAACAATTCTGCCAAGATAATGCCTGACACATCTTTTGAGTTTTCCAAAGATGAAATTGTAGTCTCAAATTTTTTAGGAATTGTGACAAGGATCTTTTGAACAATTCTAGAATCAGGAAAATCAGTACCAAGAAGTCTTACTTTGTTGACAATGCCAAGAAGTCTGTTAGAATATTCCTTGATTGTTTCTGATTCATTCATCCTTATCATCTCAAATTCTCGGATCAAATTCAATACTTGCAACCCTTTTACTCTTTCATTTCCTTTGTATTCTTGCTTCAAAAATTCCCAAATTTCGTTGGTTGTTTTTAGTGTCATTATTCTGATAAAAATGGTCGATGAGGCCGCTGCAAACAAGGTTGCTCTTGCTTTTGATTTTCTTTGCTTTCTCTCCTTTTGATTTTTGATTTTTGATTTGTGCAAGAGTTGGATTATCTGGCAAGGGTGGAACTTCATATACTTGTTCAACAGCTTTCCATAGGTCATTAGCATCAAGATAGGCTTCCATTCTAACAACCCACACCTGATAATTTGTTCCATCAAACACTGGAGGTGCAATCACAGTGCATGAACTTTCTGAATAGGTTGTAGGTTTTTGTGTTTGTGTTTGTGTTTGAGCTCTCTCAATCTCACAGGTCCCTTAAGATTGTGGCTTTGATACCAATCTGTTGGATATTTAGAAATTAAAGACTAAGGATAATGAAAGAATCTGTTTTAGAGACTGCATAAGGCTAATTTTATTAAGCAAAACTATCTATTTAAACAGCATAATGAAAACCAAATCGCAGAAAAATATGCTACTAGATAAGTATAAAATCTGCTAAGTGCCAAAAAAATAGCATGAAGAAATGGTCATAATCCTAGAGAATAGCAACAAATAAAACTAATTTAGCTCAGTTTCACGAGTCATGCCAATTAAGAGGTGCAAAACTAGGACTTTGGTCCATTATCTGAACTTGGGGCCTTCCAAGGAAGCCCACCTTTAAGAGTTCTGTTGTGGAGCTCTTTGTTATTGAATGAAAAGGAAAATGGAAATGTATGTTATCTGTTTGTGTATACAAATGTGTGAGATCCTGACAATTTTGTCCCGTCCTTGAATAATGTGTATGCGAAAGTCCCAATTGCTGAGATTTTGTTAGTTTTGCGGAAAATGTATTTTATTAGTTCTGCTGAAGATGTACATGTCCTTTATTGTTCTTTCTTTAACTTTTACATGAAAATGTATGTTTTCTATTTGTGTATACATATGTGTGAAACCCTGACAATTTTGTCCCGTCCTTGAATAATGTGTATGCGAAAGTCCCAATTACTGAGATTTTGTTAGTTTTGCTGAAAATGTATTTTGTTAGTTTTGCTGAAGATATATAGATCTTTTATTTTTCTTTCTTTAACTTTTACATATTGAAACTTTAGATATTGAGTGACAAGGGTAGAACTGATTTTGGGTCGAGAAAGTCATTTTTTCTCATTTTCGGTTAAAAAGTTAACCTTCCGAATTTTTTTTTTCGTGCAACTGTAGTATACAAATATTATAATTTGTTTTAGATGGTCTTATTCTCTTTTTCGGTGAACAGGTAAACAGCAATGGCGCAAGAAGCAGGTATGTTTGTGGTTCAGCAAACCATTGGCAGTGTTTTGTGCTGCAAATGTGGTGTTCCAATGGCACCAAATGCTGCCAATATGTGTGTGAAATGTCTGTGTTCTGAAATTGATATCTCAGAAGGTTTGCAGAAGCATGTTATCATTGTTCACTGCCCTGAATGTGATACCTATTTGCAGCCACCAAGAACTTGGATCAAAGCCCAACTAGAATCAAAGGAGCTGCTGACATTTTGTGTGAAGAGATTGAAGAATTTGAATAAAATCCATTTAGTACATGCGGAATTTATATGGACCGAACCTCACTCAAAGAGGATCGAAGTTAGGCTGAGAGTTCAAAAGGAGGTGCTTAATGGGGCAATACTAGAACAAGCTTATACTGTTGTGTATGTAGTGCAAGATCAAATGTGCGAATCTTGTACTAGGGTTCAGGCCAACCCTGACCAATGGGAGGCTGCAGTGCAACTACGTCAGCATGTTTCTCACCGGCGAACTTTCTTCTATTTGGAACAACTTATTCTTAAGCATGATGCTGCTGTCCGTGCCATAAGAATCAAGCAGATGGATCAGGGAGTTGATTTCTTTTTTGCTAATCGGAGTCATGCTGTGAAGTTTGTGGAGTTCCTCGGTAAAGTTGCTCCAATTAAGAGTCGTCCTGTCAGCAGACAACTTGTATCTCATGATACCAAGAGCAATAATTACAATTATAAGTACACCTTTTCGGTTGAAATCTGCCCCATTTGTCGTGAGGATCTGATTTGTCTTCCTCCAAAGGTTGCAATTAGTTTGGGAAATCTTGGTCCACTTGTGATCTGCACGAAGGTGAGTAACACCATTGCTTTACTGGACCCTTTTACTCTAAGGCACTGTTTCATGGATGCTGACCAATATTGGAGGACCGCTTTTAAGTCCCTGCTTTCGAGTAGGCAGATTGCAGAATATATCGTGTTAGATGTGGAGCCTGTTTCTTCTGAAATAAATGTTGGGGGCTCAAAGTATGTTATAGCTGATGCCCAAGTAGCTCGAGTAGCAGATTTTGGGAAGAATGATACACTGTTTACCGTAAGAACACATATAGGTCATATTTTAAATCCTGGGGATTATGCTATTGGTTATGACTTATATGGGGCTAACAGCAATGATATTGAATTAGACAAGTACAAAGGTCTTGTCATTCCAGATGTGATTCTAATAAAGAAGAGCTATGAAGAAAAGCGCCAGAAGAAGCGGGGGAAACCGCGTGCATGGAAGCTTAAATCTCTTAACATGGAAGTCGAGGACTCTGCTAAAGCTATTGATGAAGAGAAGAGGAACTCAGAATATGAACAATTCTTGAGAGACTTGGAGGAGAACCCTGACATGAGGTTCAATATATCTTTGTACCAGAATAAAGAATACCAACCATCAGAAATGGCCTCCATGACAGACGGGGAGGATGTTCCTTCGATACCTTTAGAGGAGTTGCTTGCGGATCTTGATCTAAGTGACGAGGAAGCTCAGAATGATAGCATGAACGAGTAAACTGATGTGGTATATTTTTTTCTGTTCATTGTGGGGGAAGTATTGTCTACCCCCCCTCCCCCCCCTCTCTTCTCCTTGCTCTCTTCTCTCTTTGCTTATTTCTCTTGATTTCTTGTGAGAGGTTATCCTGCTTTTGTTGCTCTATAGTTTGTGTTAGGAGGATTACCAGCTTTATTAGATATATTGGGTATGCTCTGTTTGGGGTTATTTAGTTATGGATTTTTGCAAGTCGCCTCTGACTAGAGAGAAGCATTGTGGTAGAAGGATTGCACAGTCGTCGAAGATCATATATTTGTCCATCGCTTCTTTTCCCTTATCTGTCTCTTTCTCTCTCTCGTTGACAATCTCGTATTTTTTGTCCAAGGAGAATAATGTCGTCAAACAAACATTGTTTTTTATTTTTTTTTTGTTATGGAGTGTTCAGGCCTATGAGGATTTTCTTGAGTTCGGATATTGACTATCGTAGTTTATTTTTTCAAGTTTGGATATTAATCATTGTAATTTGAGTGGGTTTAATACATATCTTATGAGGGATAAGGGTGGTTGATTTTTAGAGAGTATGTAAAGTGTTGAACCTTGAAACCTCTAGGATATTTGAGGCAAAAGGAGATGCTCAACAACTAAACCACCCTAAGGGTTTGAGATCAGTTTTATTGTATTTGCTAAAAAAGGTAGTAAATAGATTTTGTTTCAACTTCAAATGAAGATTTGATAAGCATAACATTATTTTTTATTTGTCTAATAACAATAATTTTCAGACAAACATATATATATATATATATATATATATATATATATATTTATATATACATTTTGTTCACTTCAAACAATTTTATGTTGTAACCATGTTTGGTTGCGGTATTATAAGAATATATTGTATTAGGTAATACATGTTTTTTTTTAACAATTATGTAATACATGCTAATTTTGTATAAAATGGACAAAATATAAGATTAAATATGAGACAAAAATATTATGTATTATAATCTAATGTTTGATAAGATATTGGATTAAGAATGAGATAATATAGTAATAATTACATATTGACTAAAAAATCATCAATCTTAGATAGTTATTAGTATTTTTATTTGGGTAAAATAGTAAATTTATAACTTAGTACACTTGAATTGAATTGAATTTTACATAATATAAAGCAATAAAACTTATTTAAAAAATAACCCATAAATAGTTTAAAAAAAGTGGTGATTTGGACGTGGTGGTGGAAATGTTATAGTGGTGACGGTAGTGGAAGTGTGGTGCGGTGGTGGTGGTGGTGGTGATGTTTTTAAATTCTAAAAAAATTATTTCAAAAACATGCAAAATAATCTTAACTTGTTTTTTATTACTCACTTTTTGTTCTCAATTTTAAAAAAAATAAATATAAAAAACAGTTGAACAAATAATTTTTCTCCCAAAAATTATTTTTAAAAATAAAAAAATGGAGATACAAAAACAAACAATACCTATGTCTTTATAGATTTAAAATGGCTTGTCCTAAAGCTATGGGATTGTACAAGTCGGATCCTTTGAATAACACCCAACACTTATCCACAATATCAGACGCTCAAATTTCCCCACATATCATACTAATTGTCCCATGATTTCCAACACTCACACTTCACATCATTTTTCATCAACCTGTTCTCCGAGTAATGCACAGTGACCCACATCGCCAAAGCAGGAAACAGGGAAAAGCAATGGCTGATAACAACCCAGTACGTTTTGGTATCATGGGATGTGCTGAAATCGCTAGGAAAGTGTCCAGAGCCATCCTTCTAGCTCCCGATTCAACCCTTTACGCCATCGCCAGCCGTTCGATCTAAAAAGCGAAACAATTCGCCGTGAAAAATGGTTAGTCGGAGACAGTCAAAGTCTACGGAAGCATTTGATGTTAGAGAAACCAACGGCTCTTGATGTGGGTCAGCTTGATCGGATTTTGGAAGCTTGTTCTGTGAATGGTGTGCAATTTATGGATGCAAGTATCAAGTATGTGGTATCATCACCCTAGGACTGCCAAGATGAAGGAGCTTCTCTCTGATTCAAAGACTTTTGGGCAAATAAGAGTGATATAAGTAGAGCTCAACACTACACTACCACTCAATTCGATTAAAAGATAAGGGTTAATTACATTTTTCCCGCTCAAATTATGGGATTTCCCTTTTTCCTCCTCAACTATTATATTTTTCAAATTGCGCTGTTTTCAATTATGATTATTAGTTTGACATTGCCTTAGTTATTAATATCGGTTAATAATTAAACAACAGAAAGTTCCTTGTTTTCTCTGTTATAGATGTTTCATGTATTGTAATTCCCAGTTTCAACTAGTTCCTTGTTTTCTCTGTTATAGAAGTTTGATAGAAATTGGATGGAAAGTTGTGTTACTCTACTATCCCCTCCAACCATGCTATTGTCTTTCTGTTTGTCTCAAAATCTAGCGGCGCGAGGATATTTTTTTGTTAAAATTGTAACAAGCATTTGGTTCTGGGACAATGTGGGGAACTCAATAGTGGAGGGGTGGTGTGAGATTGGGGTTGTAGTTTAAGGATGTAGGATGGTTCTGTTTGTCCACCTAACTGATGTAACCACTTTTTCCCTTTTTATTCTGATTCATTAAAAGGGTGCTGCGTAGCATATAGTAATGGTGTTTGGTAAGGCAGCATAGTTTTTAGTGTATGTCATGGCAGCCGTGTCTGCTCAGGATGTGGTCTCATAGTTTTCTAGACAGGGAGAGTAATTTCATAAGACATGAAGCCAATATCGATTGATCTCTGTAAACTTGGTGGATGAGGGAGAAATTTACCAATAACGTTCTTTATATGTACTTGACTCTACTATTTAATTATTTTTATCGATCATTTATAGATAAATAGTAATAGACTCTCAATTGTTCCTGTGGTTTTCAGATCCACAGCTCATCATCATTTTTAGGAACCCCAGAATTTCTTGAGAACGATGTACGAGTAAAACCAGACTTGGATGCCCTTGGTGCACTAGGAGGCACAGGCTGGTACTGCATTGGTGCTATCATGTGGGCAATGGACTACCAATTACCAACAACCGTAACTGCTCTACTTGCCATAGCCCAAAACACAGCTGGAGTCGTCCTATCCTGCAGTGCCTCATTACACTGGGACAAAGAACAAACAACTGCGACCTTCTACTGCTCCTTCCTTTCAAACGAATCCATGGACTTGGCAATCTCAGGCTCTAATGGATCGCTTTATCTGGAGGACTTCATAATTCCTTTCAAAGAGACTTCTTTCTGCTTCATTCGAGTTCACATCTGGTGCCAAGTTTTTGGATCTCCACATTGGTTGGAATGTAAAACCCAAGAAAGTTCAAGTAAATTCTGAGCTTCCACAAGAGGCTATGATGGTTCAGGACTTTGTGGAACTGGTGAAGAGCATTAAACATTCAGGATGCAAACCAGATGGCAAATGGCCTGAGATTAGCAGAGTGACTCAATTGGTAATGGATGCTGTAAATAATTCTATAGATCTTGGTTTTAAACCTGTTAGTATGTAATTATCTGGTCATTATTGGCTTTCAGTAATCATAAAGAGAATTTACGACACGATTTGAAATATTGTTCGAGGGACATCAAAATACATCATCATTGTTAGTTTATATTTTGTCATGGTGAGAAATTTACGAATAGTGGGCATTAACAACATATTTCAACGAGTGTAATTACCCGTTTCTCTCTCTCTCTCTCTCTCTCTCTAGTATCACTGGGGGAAGAACCCATATGATTTTGGTGTACTTTGTAGCTGCAGTTGTATTGGCTCGTTGTTAAGCAGTGATCACTATGGACCCGGAAAGAAGCCTTTCTAGGATAAGGTTTTTTGTTAAAGAAATGCATAGAGAAGGAAATGAAGCCTGTGAATAACATGAAATGATAAATCAACTTTGGTGGTTGATAATAGTTATTAGTTTCTTGTTGGTACATTTGACACATAGCAAGTGCTTTCTGATAGGATAAGGCCAGAGTCTTTACCCGGTTTCTGTTCTTAGCTCCTCAAAACCCTTCCATTCCAAATCCTTAGAATACGGCCAGAGACTCTCCCTCCAACTCCTCCAATCAAGAGATAAAGCTCACCACAACCTTCTAAGCAATGCTATTCGAATTTAGAGGATCTATTTTTTTTCTTAATATTGGATTAATAGTGGGGTTTCATTGGCACTTGGGTCTGAAATTTGGGGCAAGTGCGTTGTTGTCAACGACCAAACATTGGGATCCAAGCTCATGACTGATAGAATCCAAGGATACATTCTACTCCATTTGTGACTAAGCCGATGAGGCTCTTTGGCACTCAAGGCAATCCGTTTGTTTGGGTATTGGGGAGATGTAATTATGATGTTTGAAAATATGCCACAAAGAGATGTTTGTTTATTGGAACTCATTGATTGCCGGGTTTGTTTGAAAAGATAGTCTTTGAGGCTTTTAAAACTTTTACGACGATGCAAAAAGTGGATATGGGGTTTAGCTGGGTGGCCAGATTATGAAATGGATTTCAAAACGTGTGTTCTACTGCATTGTTTGGTAGAATGGGAGTTGCGTTCTGGTTGAATGCTACTTGAGATCACCATGCTTGTTCGTTGGATTTATAAGGTAGAGCTGGGAGAATCGGGAAAGCACTACAGTTATTGAAAAGCTGGTGGGGTTTATTACTCTTCGTAGCAACTTTGCTGCAATGTTTCTCTTGCAGAGGTCATTGCAAAATGGTTGCTTGAGCTCGAACCTAACAATCCAAGTAATTATGTGATGGCAGACGTTTTTTTGTAAATGCAGCGATATGGAAGGATCTAAAGATGATGAGAGATAAAAGGGGAAGGAGGGCACCACAAATAACTTGCTATATTGTCCAACAAGTATCACAAATAATCTCCATGTTTGTGTGGATTGCTACCATTGGATGAAGTTTGTACCTGAAGTCTAAGGACTTGTACTGGGAGACAAAAACCCGTACACCATTAGAGTAAGTTCTGCCTATTTCAAAAAAGCTCAATCTACACGCTAGCCTGAATGCGCAATGTGGTTTCATGGTCGATGTCACAAGTCTAATTAGGATTGAAGGTTTATATCTAATTCCAAATGTCTTGGATCAAGGTGAGCAACCATTATGTTACAGAGGTATGGCGAACATCTCTTTAAGCTTCAAAATGTATATCATGTGCTTGTCTTTTTTCAACTAACAACATGTCTGTGCTTCGTTTTGGGGAGAATAAACTCTCAAGTGAAGTAATAGTGTAAAATTACATATCACATTAAATCTTTATATAGAAAAAAAAGGTATACTTGTGTAGTCATTTCATTGTTTGAATTATTACTAAAAAGAATGTTACATAAGTTCAGTTGGCAAGTATTCTAGATTTTGGACTCAATTAAAAATTGATCAATAAACTAGACACGATGAGATCGACTACGAAGGTAGTATTTTCTTGTAATTGTGGAGGTTGCAACCGAATTCTCTCCTACTTCCTCTGGAAGCATAAAGTCTGGGTCTTGTAATTTGTCTACGTCTTCTAGTAGCTCAGTGTCAACCCACGAAGACCAGTTCACCTCACTATCCATGTCCCACAATGACTCTTTGTTTCTTTGCATGCCATTGACTTTCTCAATCAGTGTAGCTAGCATCTGGTGGTTCAATATTTCATAGTCTCTGCACAATAATCAATATAGACACTTGAATATATTACTTATATGACACGGATCGCAACACCAAGAGTACTCAAGTTTGTTTTTTCACCTGTATGTACAAATGGCATATAGAAGTTGGATTGAGGCAAGAAACACAAAGAATGATCTAACGACACTTATTATCCATGCTTGTTGTTCGACATCATTCGTGCTGTACCGTAGTATAGTGAATTCAATCAAGAATGCAACACATAACCCTGCAAATGAAAATCAAATGTAAAGCAACAATCTTGATTCTAAAACCTATTCTATGTTTCATATTTCAGAAGATAAAAGCTGATTGATTGATTAATTACCTATATAGAGCCTTGGTCTGACAGTGTGTGTTTGCTTTGTACTGGTGAACATGTAGAGCACAAAGATAAATATTGAGTAGACAAAGAAAGTTTTAATTAGTCGTGATTCAAGGAGCATAGCATTGTGCAAGGCAAAGAGCTTGTCTATGGCAATGAACATGCTTGCTTGCTTTGATTCAAAAGCTTCCTGTAAAACAGAGGTTGCAATTAATCGAACAATTATGTGAAGTAAAATAAGCAGTTGGTCAAATGTAAGAATGTATAACTTAAAGTAAAAACTAACCTGAGCTTCCAATATTGTCTTTGAATTTTCAACCAGATGATCATGAGCTTGTTTAAGTTGTTCTTGCCGTCGAAGAAGTTCTTCTTGTTGTTTATGCCCAAATTCAGCTAACTGTTGTAGAGTACCCCTATATATTTAAAAACTAAATGTCTAATTCATATTCACTTATATAAATCGTCTTGGATTTGATTTTGATAACAAAATTTTCTTGTCTATTTTACCTGCTCTCTTCGAGTGCTTGGGACTGGAATTTAGTTAAATAGTGAAGACCCTCAAGAGCTACAGATTGCCCATCGAGGAGTTGTTTTTGCTTGTCTAAGGATATTCCTGCCATATTCCCGATATCATCAGCTCTGGTTTGCAGGCTTTCCATCTTCGAAGACATTGCATCTCCAACTTTATTGATCTCCTTCTCTATTTCTACTGCTTCGTTCTTTAAATTAGTAATTTCTTGTCCCAAATTATCATATGAATCATGAAGCATTGCCATCCCTTCCTGCAACTTTTCCCTCATTTTTTCTTGTCCTTCCCGTAATTCTGACTGAGAAACTGCAATTCCTTTGGATTGAGTATATATTTCTTCCGAGTGCTTTAACACAACATTAACCCGATCTTCTACGTTCTTTGTAGTTTGAGCCACTTTTTGTGTTTGGAGGTCAATTGAAGCTAAAGAATCATGGATTTGATTTGAATTCTGTAATAGATGCACAGCTTGCTCTTCTATGTTCTCTAATTTCTCTTCTGCATATTCAGCAGACTTCTTTAGCTCATTCACTAATCTCTCAGTTTGACGTTTGAATGCATCAGTCCTATGATAAAATAGTCCAAAATTCAGTGTCCATGATAAAAAGGGTTCAACAAAAGACCAAAAAACACACACACTTTTAATATAGACAAACACGCGCGCACACATCAGAGAGAGAGAGAGATTTAACTGTAACTGATGACAGATGGAGTTGGTCTCAAGGTAGAACTCGAGATAAATCTTATGAGCATCGACATCCAAGTTTTTGAGACAATTCACCATGGTAGATTTCAGGTTGCAATAAGGGAAAGCAAGCCTCCCAGATTCCTTTTGAAAGCAATCACTAAGATGCCAAGCAAGCCTCGACCGCTTCTCTTCGTCAGCAAGAATCTCGGAACAACCTGCAAAGAGATTCCGATAAGCATTCTGCTGACAGGTAGAACTTGACGCAACTAACTTTCTTCTGGCCATTTCAACCAGCTTCATTCCCTTCTGGTTGCTGAGAGGTTCCATAGAGAATTCAGCAACCATATCACCAGAAATTGCCATGTTCTCTGAAGGGTAATCGGTCGAAGGAGCCTCTTTGGAAGAAAAAGACCAACCCCATGACTGGCAGTTTTGTGGAAGCAAGATACAAACCAACAGGAACCAGAGGTGATGATTATGATGACCCATCTGAGTTGTTATGTTCCACCTGAGTTACACATTCCAAATTCAATATCTTTAGATGGATACATGTATGTATACTAGTTGGTGCCCACGTAAACAATTTTGTATTATAATTAATTTTATTGTTAAATGAGATAACAAATTGCTAAAATTTTACAGCCACAACAATGCATTTTTAGGCTAATTACCTCGGCAAGCAAAGTCTAGTTTACCAAACTTAACTCAAGCAAGAACACTATAACCGCTAGTAACATAACTAAAATTGATGTTTGTGAATTAAGATAAACGAAAAGTATATTAATGTGGATTTGGAATATGCTCAAACCGAGGTAACTCCTTAGGTGGTTAGAAACGGAAATCATCTTTTGAATGATTTCCATGTTATTATAGATATTTAGTAGATATTTTGAATTAGTGTTCTTGCAATTCCACTATAAACAGATAAAAAGGACTAATTCCATATTTCCAACGGCAGCATAAGACTCTGAAGGCCTAGATTGTCGTCCTTTACTAAAAATTCCACGATCACAATCTACTACATTAATTTACTTTGAGTGTATCACTATTTCACAGTGCGTGCACACATTCCACATGAAGTAGCAAAAGAATATGATTTTAACAAGCTCTTGGAGCAATGGATGCAAAACTGCCTGAGGTATCTGAACCCACCCCACACGGAAACTGGATTTCCATGGCAGCAAATGCATATTATAGCTAGCACGGTGGAAAATAGATTTTGTATGCGAATGCCAGGTTTTATTCAAATAAGTAGGAGGAAGTAGAACAACTTACGATATAATTTTGGTTCGAAACTGTGAATTTTCGATATTGTGATGATGAAATCAACCTGCGCATCAAATGAAAAAACCAATGTGATTGAGAATTCTGAAACAGCGATGGGTGGGTTGAGTGAAAAGCAAGGAGGAAATAAGATGAGAAAAGAAGTTAGAAAGTTGTGGGCAGACAAATAGTCGTGACAGACATGATCTGATTTCAAGTAGTCGTGAATGGAGAAAGGGAGAGGAAGACAAAATGAGGGTGGAAGTCCAAAAGGACCAAAACACTTTGACCCTTCGTCTTCAAAAAAAAGAACGGGTTTTCTTAGTGTTATTTATTTGAAGATTTATAGATAGATATAGATGTGTGTGTGTATATATATGCCTTTTATTATACACAGAGGTCTAACTATCTAAGAAAGAGGATTAGAACTTGGCAGGCAAGAAAAGGAAGGCAGAGAGATTATAACCTGACAAGGATAGACATGGAAAGAGAGTTGTGGACAGTGGAAAAGATAAATAGAAAGATTAAAACTAAATTATATTTTGATTATTTACAGCATAACTAGAAAGAGACATACCAAATAAAATAACACCAGATAGATATGTACAAACTGCATAAATTTTGATCAGTTTTCCCTGCTTCTGTTGATTTATTTTAGGTGGCATTCACATGGAGATCATTAACCCAATATGGGAAAAAAATGGAAAAAAAATGCCATATTTTTTAACAATAATGCTATTTGATCTTAATCTAAAGATTTAGGACAATATATATTTTTTTTTATCAAGGAGGACAATGTTCTTAAAATGGGTCTCTTTTGGGTCTATTTTTAGAAATTCTACGAAGTTAAATCATCTATCATAAATTTAATTGAAAGGATTTTAGTTCATATAAAAGTGTACGATGTATGACTGACTAGAATCTAAAATATAGTATTTGCATAATTCAAATCCACAAAAACAGAATTAAAAATAAAAAGAAAAAGAATAAGAAAAAGAAAAGCAAAACACAGAAAACTACTGCAATAGAACAGGAAAATTAAACAATCTAAAACGTAACAAAGAGAGATGGGAGACAAGGATCATTCATAGGTAATCACCGACGACTAAAAACCATCAACAACTACGACGAAATGTTGTTTTTACTTTTGAAAATAGTCTGTCTTTTTTTTTTTTCGATTAACAAATACAAATTCATCACGCAAATACAACTACTTACCCAATTTTTATTTTTATTTTTTCTGTTTTTTTCGACAACCTCCATTGTTCCTTTTTTTTTCCGTGTTCAACAAACTTTTCATTTTCAACAGTGATTCTAGTATTCTACACAAACACAGAGAGAGAGAGAGAGAGAGAGATACCCGGTGACGTATATTCGCTAAAACTGGTTGATTGTGGTTTGGTTTGTAGTAGAAGACAGTCTCGGTAAGACTGTGTTCGTGTACTGTGTTGGCGTGCGAGGGAAGATATATAGAGCCTTTAGTACGTTGAAAAACACAAAGGGAAAATTATAAAGAAATAATGGTGACTCTTCGACAAGAAAATTATTATAAAAGAGTAATACTATTTGGACCTAAAAATATGACATAATTTGTTGACCTAATGATGTGACTTCATTGGAACCATTGGATTAACACCAAGTTCTAATGTTTGATTGAGCCCACAGTCAATCCAATGGTCACAATGAATTAAGTCAGTAAAGTATGTCAGATTTTTAAGTCCTAATAGCATTGCTCATTATAAAATGATGACTTCTTTTCAACAGGTAGGTGACCCTTGAAATTCACTCACCTACCATATCCTTATTTTAACTCATGGAAATTTTATTTTTAATGTTATTTACTATTCAGGGTTTTTTTCTTTTATGGTTTAAAAATAGAAATTTCCAATTTCGATTTTGTTGTTGATTAACTTTAGTTAATTCCAGGATGATTCTTATGCTTTTTTCAGTTTTTACCATGTCGGTATGTCACATACCTAATTTGTAACATGTTCTAGAATGATCATGACTGAGTCTCGCATTCATTAATAATTGATAACTTTTTAAGAAAAAAAATAAAGAAAAGAAAATAATAGAAGGATGTTAATTATCAAGGTATAGATGGAATTTGAATTCGGCCAGGGAAGTAAAAAAAATGCTAGGATGTCATTCTATGTTTATCTAGAGTAATGATATTACGATTCCACATCGGTTAAAAAATAAGACTAGATGTATGCATATAAACTTTTGGATACCATTCCCTTTCAAACTAGTTTTTAGGGGTAAGTTCTACTCATTTATAATATAAAATATGACAAACTTTAATAAGCTCATCCGATAATCTATTTACCAATTTATAATTTTATAATATAAAACAGGACATACTTCAATAAGTTAATCTGATGGTTTCAAATAGATTTATCCAACGACCACTAATATTCCTCTCAAAACCATTCACATTATACCGTGTCTTCAGACACTGGTTACCCTTAAATTCATATAAAGGACGCCCAAGAGTTTCTCTCTTACAATTGTGACTATTGTCACTAAAAATAAATGATTTTTTTTTCTAGCAAAAAAATGGTTTTTCTTTTCTAAGAACTAATTATTCTCGTCGCATATGCAAAAAAGAGATACGATTCAACCACATGTGGCACTGTATTAAACTTATGATCATATATATAAGAATTATACTTGCATGATTCAATGACCAAAAGTTTTTTTTTCCCCCTTTTTTGCATAAGTTCAATAAAGCAAAGTCAAGGTTCTAAAGGGGCTCAAGATTAATGAGCAAATTTACACCCTCTCACACATGAATGATATACACAATCAAACGTCATTCATAAAACAAAACTGGCGTAGAATAGGACTTAAATTCGATACCTCGAGAAATAACAGTATTGAAACTATATGTAAAACAACTGATTACACCGAAAAAAAGTGCACAAGTCCAGTTCTTAATACAAACAACACATTTTTTTGCAAACATGGTCACAAAATTTACACCAGCAGGATCTTTAATTCATCAAAACAAAAACGTGAGCGGCTAGTGGGCCCCATTTATTACTAGGTTGGACATGGCTTCATTTTGATAGGAGTAAGTGCTTGCCACGTAAAAAAGGCTAAGAAATTCCCTTTGATCATGATAATATGGCATGACTAGTGCAGAAGCAAGCTGTAACAAATGAGAATCCTGTAATCGATTCTGTATTCATTGATCTGGACAGGCTAACATCCGACGAACTCAGAGAATGAGGCAGTGGCATTGGATGTTAGTGACTGCGTCGATGTAGTTGTGTCCACACCAATTCTCTTATTGGAGTCAATGAAGGTAGGCCTGGTCTGCGGTCTCTTCTCTAGTGAATGATCACTACAAAGTAAAATGACAACTTCGGACATTGTTGGTCAGGCAGAAACGGGTGACTGAGTGCACATCTGAGCAATTTCTATGATTCTCTTCACTTCTTCTGCATTGTCTTCACTTGAGTCTAAGGTCTCATCAACCAACTTCAAATGCATGCCAACTTCGTACAGTTTCCATGCCTATTTTATCATGATTGGAAACCACAAAACCAGCCAAAAACTTAGCAAAATCTCATATAAGATTCGAGTTAAAAGTGGAAAAAAAATTCTAACATGTAAGTGAGTGGTATCAATCTAGTCATGCCCTGGTTGTAGTATTTTGGATCCGTGTCTAATCCCAATCAATTCTAACCCAACCTCTTTAATTAATTATGTCAATTTTTCTAGCACCAATCCGACTTGTTTATTAGAAGTTTTGTGTTCATGTTGACATGCATAACATTAACAAGTAAACCAAAACCTAAAACTAATTCCTCTTTTTTCTCTGCCAAACCACTAATCACAGACTTCTTCAAAGTAAAAATCCACTCAATTTGTAAGCTAGAAACACAAAAGAGATGAAATTAATTTATTATAGAATGATTTTATTTAATATCAAATCAAGAGGAGAAAAAAAATGGACAACACATATTTTCTTCATTCAACAGTAGTTAAACAATTTGTGGTGTCAAAATTGGGTAACTTGTGTTTTATACTAATGCGAGTCATTCATTTCTCATGTTAACATGTTATGTCATTTCATGTCAAAAGCCAATCAAGCTTAGTCCACCAATTCAAAATTGAAATCATTCTTGTGTGGAAGGTTGCAACCCTGATCTTAGCCAATAATTTGATTAAATATAGGCACCATAAATGTCTATGACAAACTTTGTAGGTAAAGACTGATTGTCTGGGAAAAATTATGGAGATCCTATTACTTCCAAGTATATGTTCATCACACAAATTAAGAGATTAAATAAAAGGTTAACGGCATAATTGGTATGAATTAGAACTTGATGTTATAATCTTGAGGAACTACTTGTTCCAGGAGGAATTCAGAGACAGTCTCATCACTCATCACTTTTGTGATCCTCCAACCACTTATGATTTCGAGAACAACAACACCAAAGCTGTATGAGTCAACCTTCTCAGACAACTGTCCATGGATGGCACAAAATGAATTAGCATTTGATTTTGTTGGACTCGAGTTTGGAAGGAGATAAGGTTGTCTATCACGCACGTACATACATGTTGATGAAATTTTTAGTCCAAACACGATCCATTTCAGAACATTCACCAGAAGCTGGATTGATATTCCGCTCGATTCATGTCGATCTATCTATTTGATGGGTCTAGTAGATTCACCCCTTTATCAACAAATCAACGAAGGTTAAATTCAAACCCAATAATTTCGTATTAATTTTTGTTTGTTTGGTGGATGGTGTTTAGATTTGATTCCAAGACACTTATTAAACCTCATGGACCTGATAACCATCACTAATTTTAGTAGAGGAATAAAAGTGAACCCACCAAGTGACTTGGAAAATTCCAAAAGTGAAGTGGGTATGTAGTAAGTAAGGGTGTTCAAATTTTCGATTAGTCACAATTTGTTACC
>CM042195.1:27734816-27757918 GCA_023539305.1 Ilex asprella
ATATATATTATGTATTATACATAATAATTCCCAAAATATAAATTTCACATTTTTGTCACTAATAATATTTTATAATTATAACAAACTAAAAGTAATATAAAACCCACGACAAAGTTCCAAAAAATCAAAAGAATAACCTATAAAACCAACTTTTTGAATCAACCTAAATAAAACCTTTTTGAGTCCAAAAAACTACATAAGCTACTTCAAAGCTTATAAAATCAACCCATTTGAGCCAACTCCAGACAGACCCAATGTCCTAGAAAAGAAGAGGGAGTTTAGTCATTTGATTTGAATTAACATGAAAAAAAACGGTGCAGATTGGTACACAACTGGATGCCAAAAACTCCGGAAGAAAATAATCTCATGTTCCCAGGCAAAAAAGTAACAAACAGCTATAATTCATATAAGTTTTTAAGGAAATAAATAGCCTACTAACACTACGGCTGGGTGATTATAACACACTTGTACAGTGGTTAGACAGTGTCAAGCTTGTTGGCCACAAATATATGACCGAGTACAGTGAATGTCATGTGCAAGTGATATTTTAAGTTCAATGGAGAAAAGAGATGCACTCATCTCCCATTTGCATAGCAGAATAGAGATAAAAGGCACTCATGCCTACAATTTGATAGCTGCATCAAGTCCATCAACTGTGTTATTTTGCTGTGACCAGAGCTGTGCATATCTCCCAGCTTTTGACAGAAGTACTTCATGCGGTCCCTGTTCCACTACCCGCCCATTCTCCAGGACTATAATCTGAAAATCATAAATCAAAAAACGCCTCTTATAATTAACAAATACAGAGGTTAAGAGATAGTGGGAGGGAAAAGGGAATAAAACTAAAGAATCTTAATGGAGAGGAAGAACATTGATGGTAGATGACCTTATTGATTATCCATAAGATATGATCATAGAGTTAAAATGACTATGGTGATTAGGTATTAATGACAGGCATCTCCATTTTAAGTTTGTTTTGAAAATCAATGCACAATTCTCCACATCCCACAATAGATATGACCATTCCAAGAGTAGCCTACAAAATAGTAACCTCCCGCCCCAAAAAAAAATAAAAATAAATAAGCAACCTTGTTTCTTATTAGAGAGGTGAACATCGGTGTGAGAGATAGGGGAATTTGAGAAAATAAACAAGAGTATATGGTCATTTCTATTTCAATTTTCCCCTCGCACCACAGGGAATAAACTACAGTTGAGAGGTATGTGGACATAATGCATTTTGACAAGAACAAAACCAAAGGAAAACAAAGATTACTAAAGGGCATGGTGATGAAGTGTAGCTTAATAAGAGTAGCATATCCAATATCAAGAAAGCCTGTTACCTCGTCACACTGCATTGCAGTTGTAAGCCTATGGGCAATAAATATCGAAGTTCGATTAGTAGCAATGGACTTCAGCGCACTCAAAATCTCGGCCTCTGTTGTGCTATCAAGTGCACTTGTAGCTTCATCACAAAGCCTGAGAGATCAATATGAAATAGAAACCATTCACAGTTTGTCGGGGATCCAAAAGAGAATAGGGATATTTATCATTCCGAGCAGCAATTAAGAAGGCTAACTTCTGCTATCAACCTAGTGCAAGGGTACTCCTAAGCTTCCACGTTTTAACCACCTGTGTGTAAGACAGACCCTAAATAACAAACCAGCAGATTTCATGACACCATGGACTTGCATCAACCATTTTGACTACAACTATTGTAAAACCAAGAGTAGAAAAAAGAACAATATCACTAATGGGCTGATGGCCAAATGAAAAATTATCAAATGAGATATAAGGCAAGAAAGGCTAGGGTCATACCATATCTTATTCCTATCAACAAAAAAAAGTTATCATATGAAGCATTTGTAGTAAGCATACACGTAGGACACACCAAATTGGTATTGACATGCAATATACATCAGACATACATGATAAAAGATTCCACTCGACAAAGTGAGTTGAAGAAAGAGTGCAGAGGATCATTCTCTAATTCTGAAATTATCAACAAAAACTTAAAGCCATAGCCAGCTGTCCGGGAATGTGGCATGCAACAACAAAAGGGCAAAATGAGTAAAAGATGACACTTACAAAATGGTTGGCGCTTTCAGAAATGCACGAGCTAGTGCCACCCTCTGCTTTTCACCCCCACTTAACTGCATGAGAGAAAAAAAGGATCACCAAATCACAAGAGTTACAACTTCATGGAAAATCAGCTGAGATAATGCATTGGTGAGCTACTAGTAGTCTAGTATACTATCAACCATGGTAGTCCTTTCATAAGTCCAACATATATATCTTAAGCTAACAAACATTTGCCAGCCTGACACCACCATCAACAATAACAATAATTTAACAAACTATCATGCAACTGAGAAACTTACACTTCTGACAAATAGACTACCAAATATGACCTACTAAACAATTTGTGAACTCATGGACTAACTAATCCCCGGCAACAATCAGGTCATAATAATACTAGGGAAACCTGCTTGCTTGTTATTCTGGTATTGTTTCATCATGCGCCGCAGGAAGGGTAATAACCCGGTTGCACAGGGTTATACATGGGTTTTGGAATGAATACGAAAGCTAACACCCTTCGGAAGTGATAACTCTTGGCTATTTTCTAAGTTACTGTACACTTAATTTCTGTTCTTAATATGGTTTGTTACCTGTCAGAAATTAATACAATGGAAAATTTTATGGTCCTGGATAATAAAATCAGGTGTTTCGCCTACGCACCATAATAACATTTCAAAAACAAACCTGAGTTTAAAAAAAACACACGTCCTCTCTAGTCAAAATTACACGAAATAAGATCTGGAATCAAGTGCCAAAATCTGAACACGCCTCCCCCTCCCAACCCCCCAAAAATCAAAAACACGGGGAAAAAATAACTTATAGCAGTAAGAGTGGGCCAAAAAGAGAGATCTGAAAACACTAATATAAAACCAAGGCTACAAAAAAAGAAAAAAAGAACTAGCATTAAGCCAAAATTACAAACTGAACAGACTGATTTCAGGACCACCTGATTTTTTACATGGACCCCAAAAATGGTGGTGGATCACAAACAATCAAGATTTCAAATGAATTGCCGTTCAATAATGCACCATAGATACTAAGCACATTGTCTAATTAACCAGCAAAAGTGATCATCTGCAAATCCAAACCCAAGTTCAATCTATCCTTAATATAAGGGGCTACGGAGGTTCTCTTGAGTCTAATTTTACCCCCTAATTACATGGGGGGAAAGTTAAAAGCAGCTTAGCTTCTCACCTTAAGCCCTCGTTCCCCTACCACAGTAGAATATTTGTCTGGAAAGTTCATAATGGTATCATGGATTGCTGCCTGCCGAGTGGCATCAAACACCTAATGAAAGAAATCAATTGCAAGTATGAAAAAAGATATTACAGTGCATGATGTGCTGAGCAAAGAACCAGAAATAAAACACCAAATAATCATTAACCTCTTCTTCAATTGCCGACAGACGACCATAATGAATGTTGTGAAATATTGTATCATTAAACAGTACCTGCTCACAAAGCACGGGTTGCTTATATTATTATTTTGAAAAAAGGTACCACAAGGTAACCTAGGAATAAATATAAAACAAAAAAGAAAAGCAGTAGCACACATATTATGAGGCTATTGCCAACTCACTGTATCCTGCGGAACCACACCAATAGACTTCCGAAGACTCTCAAGTGTCACTTTCCGTATATCTTGACCATCTATCCTAATCTGTCAAGCGGCAAATTGTTACTAGCACTTAGGAAAAGTCCAACAGGAAAAAAACTGAGTAATAATATAAATACTGAAATCATTAAGTATAAACCGTATCCAATTTATGACAGCTTATTTACAAAAATCACAAGTCGGTAAAATGTGAGGAAACACAAGAAATAATGCTAGAGCTAAAACCAAACAAAAAGACCAATGTTTAAGCTTCATAAAAGGTATGTTGCCATTTCATCAGCCTCAAGATACAGCAAGAGAAGAATTTAACTCCAAAGTTAACTGTTACAATTGACAACAAACCCTAATTGTCACTTGAAGGTTTACAATTACAGAGCCTCCTAGAAGCGCATATACACAAAGATCAACTGCAAGACTGCTCCATCAATAGTTATGTGCACCAGCATTCCTTTTTGAAAAAGACTTAGTGTTTTATTTTTGCTCTTTTGATTTTTAATTCTCTCTCTTTAAAATGCCAGCATCTACACCACATGAGAAGAGCTATCATAGCAGACAATTTCAAAAAGATTTAAACAGGATTAGGCTAGTTAGATATGGCTACATGGCTTATACATAAAGCCTAAAGCATACAACATCAGAGAAGTATCCCTTCTTACATTTCCAGAATTAGGGTCAAAGAATCTGAAGAGCAATCTAAGAATGGTTGATTTCCCTGCACATCATTGAAAAATTATACATCAATGACTCTTACCATATGTGCAAAATGAAGAATTAGAAGTTTACACAATCAAGAAACTTCAATTGAGCACAATAACGAAGGGAACTTGACACTACAAGAAACTTCAATTGTCATTGAAAGCCCCTGATCTGTCACGAATTGTGCTACCACCTCTCAACAATGCCCATATCAAATTACATATTCCAACTACAAATCAGCATATTTCTCACAAGACATGGGACCTACTTTTTTTTTCCGAAAGAAACGAAACACACACACAGAGGACCACTATAACACCGCCACTTAAAAGTGGTAGTGTCATAGGACCTTATATCAAATTACACATTCCAACTACAAATCAGCATATTTCTCATAAGACATGGGACCTACCTTTTTTTTTTCGAAAGAAACGAAACACATTCACACAAGACCACTACAACACCGCCACTTAAAAGCGGTAGTGTCATAGGGCCTTATACACACACACCCAAGACCAAGGCTATCCGATGTGGGATAGCCCCAACCCCCCTAGGCCTGCCTAGGTTGAAGAACCGGGCTCACACAAGCAGTGTTGAGGCTGGCGCACGCACACAGTTCCTGACATGCTAGTGTTTTTTTCGAAAGAAACAAAACACACACACACGCACAGGACCACTATAACACCGCCACTTAAAAGTGGTAGTGTCATAGGACCTTATACACACACCCAACACTAAGGCTATCCGATGTAGGATAGCCAGACATGGGACCTACTTGAAATATAGGTTTCTCAAAACCTATAACTATTCCAAAAATAAAATGAATTTTCCTTTGCAACTGTCAACATCATGCCGTACTTATAAGCTACTACAGATATATGGTTTCCAGAAAATAATTTCTATACCAAAAAATGACCTTTCCTCAGGTTTGGAGGGAAAACCGCAAACAAAAATGTTCTCTCAACGGTATCTTTCAATTACCATTTTTACTAACCATGCAGAAATAAAAGCCACACTGACGTCCTGTGACCTTCTAAATCTTTATCCCCTTATCTTTCCTAGTCTACAAACCTTATCCATTTAGGAGTTAATCATGATGTTTTCCAGCCCAATAAAAATTGCATTGTTCCCTGCGTTATCCATAAGAATTTTGCAATAAGGCAGGAATTTCTTACAAGCTGATCAAAGAGGAGAGAGCTATATCATCTCATTTGAGAAAAAATAAGACATCAAACATGAAAATTTGAGAAGTTTGCGTCAACAAGCACTTTGGATCTAAAATAGAGAACCGGTGAGGTAAAGAATTAGAAAATATCTGAAATCTTACCACTACCACTGGTTCCGACAATAGCCACACTTTTTCCAGCTGGAACACTAAACGATATCCCATCAAGAATTTTTCTTTCTGGCAGATAGCTACAGCAAGTGGAACAAATAATATGCATCAACAGGTGAAAATCCACAGGGCCATAAAAATTACAACAGCAACCAAATTAAATGGCACACTATATGCTTGTACAACTTCATGGTCTGCATATACAATAAAAGACGGAAACAAGCCATAATTCTGCATATTTGCAAACAGACTGAAGAAAAGATCCAAAAAGTCACAAGTCCCCAGCCAACACATCCATGAGATTTTTAACGGCATGCAACACAACATCTGCATTGAGTCAGAAAGAGAGAATATATAGCAACAAGAAAATATTTTGTCCCACTCCTTTTTGCTGAGATTTTCAAAATACTCATCAGCGTCCAGGCAGAACCAGTAAATATCACCAATAAATGAATTTTTGCTCAATTATACTCTGAAAACCAACTACAGATATATTGGAAACAAAAATTGAAAGTGAAAGTGCTGATACAACATTCTCCCAACCCATACCCAACTCAGATATGCATCAAATACTCAATGATACATACAGACAACTAAAGTATTTCTTTATTTCAGGATACATCTTGGATATGGGCATCCAAGGCGAACAAACCAACCATCTATCTTTTAATTGGGAAAACATCATATGGCTTCGAAGACATGAGAATGTTTCTTAAGCATCATCTCTTACCTACTACATGCCAAGAGCACATCAAATGGACTGACTACAATTATGGCAGCAATATCTTCTACACAAACCAATTAGTTTTTGAGAGTCAAAATGGCTTATTTTTCTGGCAGTTAGCAAAGAATTTGAAAAACAAAATGATTTATTAAATCATCAGGTAATGATATAAAAATATGTTTTATTGTGGACATATCTAAGAAGCATAGACATAGACACGGGACACGGCACACGGATACGATACGACATAGACACGCAGACACGACAAATCTCAAGAAAGTAGGACACGTTGGAGACACGTTATAAATAATTGTATTTTATATATACAATTATATAATTTAACACAAATATAGTGATAGTGATATATTATTCATAAAAAATTCTGTATTTTATGATAAGTAAATGATATCTCCAGTCATTTAGTGTGAATATTTACACTAACATCATAATCATAAATAATTATCAATTTTTTCTTAGACATGTACTATAGATATATACTTTATATGATTGTTCTTTTCTAAATTTTTTATATATCTTTGGCTTTTATTATTATATTTTGATTACAACTTTAACATATCTAGTCTTAGTAATTATATGTCCTCTCATAGTATAAGATACTTAGTAGTCAAATTTTTAAGCTTGTTAATCACATGTCAACACATGTTTATTGTTTTGTAGTAGACACAATTTAAAGAAGTATTGGATACGACACAAAAGAAGTGTCGGATACGTGCCCGAATTAAGATTTTATCATTTAATTATGAACACAGATAAAAGAATATCTGACACGTGTCCGAGAGTGTCCGAAGAGTGTCGGTGTCCGACACGGACACGTCACCTTCTTTAGAGGGCCCGTGCTTCATAGATCTTGGTCGTACCGATCATATTTTTTAGGTTTTCTCGTATCGTTATGTTTGTATTATATATCCGTACCCATGCTTCCGAGCTCCCAATTCAAATCTGAAATGGTAATCACGTAGGTCTAGAAATCATCAATCAAATGTTTTCCATAAAGATCAATCCAAAGACTATTTGTATTGTACTCGTGAAGTTAAAAAATATTCTTTCAGGTACAAAGAGATAATGTTTGTTGACCCATACAATGAGCTTACAAAAAGATTACCTAATTTAGACAACCCAATCGAAGCAAAATGCCAACACAAAAAAGGTACATGATCAAAACCATATAGATTCAAAAGGTTCAATATGCAATCGTGAAAAGGCAGTGAAAGTTGGAAAGTCTACATAATAACACAAGACAACTGTTACAAAGATCACATATGACATACATGTGCTTACAAGTTGGAGGTATATGACATCACACCTAGAAAGTAAATGCAAGGATGACAACACACTTTACCTCCGTCCCTTGCTCTAGAATTCTACCTTTTTTGGGGAGGGGTTACGGAAAGGGAAGGGAAGGGAAGGGGGAGGAGGAGGAATTATCTCTACGAGAGTGGAGCTTTTAATATTGTGTAGTAAGAGATACTAGATGGTGTGCATAGTACCATTGATATTTTCTTTACATCAATGAACACAAATAAATGACCACAGTCGTGTGTTTGTGCATGGTGCTACTTGTAAATTAAGATACAAGTTGCGTGCCCAACAAAAAAAAAACACAGTAAGAACGACTAGTGGTATACAAAGAAGAGGCACCTGAAGTGAACATTGTCAAATTGAATGCTACCGCCATTTGACCTCAGAGGTTTTGCATCATCTCCATCTCTAATTTCAGCCCTTTCCTACAGAACCATAGCAAGTAAACAATAATAAAGGCATAATAACAAGACAGTTACAAGTGAAAATTCCAGAGCAATACTAATTTGCAAACCCGTGATGCCAATAAGAGAGAGTGAGAAACTTACAAAAAAGAAAAAAGACTATCTATATCTAAAAAAGCAAACTTCATCCACAACCACAACAGTTCTTCTCCATGAGTTTATGAATTCAAGATGAAGTCTCTCATCACATGAGAAACTCCATAAATTAGTGATCAATGTCTAATGTCACGGTCAACTCAACCAACAAAAGTCAATGCTCTCAAGTCTCAACAGCTGACATATAACCTAGGGAAGGCACGGATATGAATACGGGTACAACACGATAAAGATCAACAATATGACAAAATTCTGAGGAAAAAAAAAAAAGATCTAGGATACCAAAAAGTTACATCAATAAATGTAGATGTTCTTATTTATTTTATTTTGTACTCAATGGTAAATAAATTGAACCAATCCATAAATCCTAATTGAGTAGAAAACAAGGCATGTCGAAAATATCAAATATATATAATCACCTAAATAAGATACTCGCACCAAATTCTCACTTTCACTTCCTAGACACGTTAAATCATAAATTTGGGATAATGAAATATTATAAGAGAAGCTTGCTTAATAACACACCGTGTTGAATAGATAGCCATTTTGAGGTCAAAATTCTAATTTTTCTTGCACAAGATCTCATAAATTGTTCTAAACAAATACTTACTTTATTTACTTCATTGACTTATCTCAAAAATAAAAATGCATCATGTATAATGAGAAGTTTTGTTTAGGTTTTGGGTCACTCCTGTATGATGCAATCTCATCTTACAAGGTGATACTAAAAAACTATAGGTGGAATTATTAGCTTCAACTTCTCTCCTTCTTGTATTTTAGGCCTCATATTAGACAGTTAAACTTCTCCTTTCAACCCTAAAGATATACTCTATTAAGCCACCCTCCCCTATCAAGTATACTACTTCAAAACTAAAACCCAAGTAAGCGAAATAAGAATGACAAAAAGAGTCAAAGATACATCAGCAACAACAAACAGAACATTCTTTTTCTTTATTTTACGTCTAAACTCCAGTTACTTGCCTCAACCGCCAGCCACAAAGCCTACTTTGTATACTAACAACAATCTAGGCAACCAAACCTCTTGCAGAGTATTCATCAACATTTGCCCTGCACCATGGGTTGTCATGGACCTATGGGTCTTCCGGGCTCTAATGGCTAGCAATTACTTGACACTCTGGACTCTAGAGACACATTGAACATTGAACATATTACTTGTGTCCTGTGTCTAATGTATTGAAATTTGAAGTATGAATCAGGTTCTCGTTTGTACATTTTCCCTCCATTGATTTCCAAATGCATTACAAGGAGAGGCCTGTATGTCAACTAGGCTATTACCTTAAGCTTCAGCCTCCCATTTCATTCTCTTCTCGGGCTTTGGGAACTCCACACCTCTACTGACTCGACTAATAAAGCAAAGACATGTTAACTAATCAAAGGATCCAAAAGTAAACATTAATATTGTGATGCTCATAAGACAAAACAGTTCTTTATATTTCCATGAGCATTCAAAAATAGCATCAAAATAAAACAATAAATTTTCTTCTCTTTACCACTTTTGTCCTACTGTTCTCTCTTTGCTTAGTTATTTAGTAAAAGGGGGTAGAGTAGTGGGATACTTTTTGACAATTAGAATGAGTGGGGCAATGAGATAATCTTGCTTTTACCAACATGCAGCTTTCATATAGAATATGAAAGGTAATGCAAAACAATTTTAACCAAAGGAATTGTGAATTATCATGCACTTGTAAACAACAATGCAGACCTCCAATAGACTCTTCATCTTCATATTGGGAATGCCGTCCCCCTTATGCACCAACCTCTACCCACCTCATTGTGACACGGGCATCAAAGGTTTATGTTGTGGAAACAGCCTTGCATACCTCCACATGCAAAGGTCAGGACGCATACACTGATCCACCCCAGACCTCCTAGTGGCAGGAACATTGTGCATTAGGCTGTGTTTTTTGATAATTGGCATATTTTTCTTTTTCCAATTTTTTAATTAAGTGATTACCTCAAGATACGAGCAAATCTCAGGAATAATACTACCAAACATCAAACAGACCCACAGGCTCCAAAATAATTGATGACATGAATTAACTCAAAATGGATTTATAAAATTGAAACTGCTAGGATATTTAGGAAGTTGGCAGATACCTCAAGTAAGTGAAACATGGATTTCATATCAATAAGACTCTGTACAGTCTCACGATAAACACTGCCAAGGAAGTTGAGAGGAAAAGACAGCTGAAATAGGAGCCCATGCACCATAACCTGCATCACAATTCAATACTATAACCATTACTCAATTTCAATGACTGTATGAAAGCTAAAAAAGAGAGCATACACAATAAATGTTCTACCAAATCACCAACTGTCATCTTGCCAGCCATAATCCCATGTGAACACAGCACCATGGCTGCTGACAAAGCTGTGCTAAATATCACATTTTGCCCAAAGTTCAAATACGCAAGACTTTGTTGTGTTTTCAAGGCAGCATCTTCATATTCTGGAAGATAGCATCATCATCATGAATCAATTAGACTAACCTATTTAAACCCAAAAAGAAAAAGATAAATGAAATGACACCTGTCATAGGAGGCTATCAATTATGTTGTTATACCACAGTTTCTAAACACCTAGGACAACCAGAATACAATTACAAAGACACTGTCAGTCAAAAAACATTAGTACGCTTGTGATATCCATTTATTTAGAATGGAAGGCCAAATCGAATTGCTGACATCTGAAAATGTCAACACATGGGCCTGTGTCTATGCATAAGCAACACCGTCAATGACCACTAGACAACAATTGGATCTGGCTTTGTTATCCAACAACAATATTAAAGCCTTATTCCAACACCTAGCTGCATAAGCTTGGAGACATGACTCCCATTTTCCCATTTAGTTCTATTGTCGGTCACACTGCAAAAATACATCATAAAGGAAGGACTTCTGTAAAACACAAGCAACTTACTCTTCAAAAATTCATCATACTTCCCCACTTCAAAAGCCTCATTGTTGAAATACTTTACAGTCTGAAAATATATCAGCAAATGTGAAAAGATCACCCAAACTATAAGGCACTATTTTGACATCACAAGAAATAAGCTATTCCTTTTCTTTTTTTTTCCACTCTCTTTTGATAAGCTACATCGAAATAAATATGTTCATGAAAGACACATCACAAACTCACCTCATAATTAATAAGTGAATCAATTGCCCTGCTACCTGCATCGTTATCAGCTTTGTTCATTGCCTTCCTAAATTTAGTCCTCCACTGAAAATAGATATAATGAAGGGAAACCTTAAGACGGAAAATAATCACAAAACTTTCACCTTTGAGAAAAGGAAATTAGAAAACTGACAGCCCCAAGGCCCGAGCACAGTGGCACGTGTGCTTGTGCAACGCCCACAAGCCAGATTAGAGAGGGGATGATATATGAGGAGAAAATGTAAAAGTAGAAACTTGGGCAACAGAAACTAACAAAGAAACATTGCATACAAAGGAAAAAGAATGCTTTCAAAAATGAAAAAGGATGAGAAAAAGAAGCAGAGGGAGGGGAGCTAACTAATAAAAGAGAGAGGACTACCTTAAATTACAAAAAAAGAAAGAAGAAAAGAGCTAACTGAATCACTAAAAAACAAAGTCAACTGATTTGCTCTCTTTCTCTTCTTTGTTTATGGGTAAAGTCACTATATTCACTAAAAGAATGGGAGCAAATCTGGAAAGAAACAGTTATACAACACATTCAAAAAGAGAATGTACCTGTGTCACTGACAGCGTGAATGCAACATATGCAACAACCGACAGGGAAGTGATCCATGCAAATGGTGCTCCAAATTTGTAAGCTAGAATACCTGATACCATAGATATCTGAAAGGATACATGTTAAATCCGCCAACGTGGCATTCAAAGTAGGAGATACGAAAGAAAGGTTATAACAACAATATTGAAAACACTACGGTCCCTAAAATCCCAGTGAGCAAAAGTATTTGATCCTGGAGCTGAAGTTTAACTCATGTGAAGCTCTAAAACAATAGAGAGTTGACAAAGTCGTACCTCTAAGATGGTTGGTACAACATTGAATACCATGGACGAAAGAATAAAATTAATAGCACGGCTACCGCGATCTATAATTCGATTCAATGCACCCGTTTCTCGACTACCAAAAAACAAAAGAGAGAGCAAATAAGGAAGAGAAGAATAACAACATAGTCAAACCCGTCAACAAAAGTTACAAGACTGAAAGAGGGAATCCCACAGAAATCCCAGGCATTAACCAGGACGTGTTCATCAGTTGGAACAAAACAAGTATGCCACACCGTATATCCATCACAACAGGAAAGTAACAAGTTAAAGATTTCTTGTTCATGCAACAAGGCAGGCCGCCATTGATAATAATGTAAGTCGTAAGAAGCAAAGGTGTAATGTTGTTGCTCTGCTGGGAAATGCCAGATTGTTTTAACTTCATATTGCACGTGCAACCTGATCAATTGACATATTGAAATAAAATAGCTGCATAAGAGTTGTATATGATGATGAATCTTGCACCACAGTTCACTACTACGTGTCTACTTATCATATGTTGAAAGAAAATATGCATGAGCACTGCAAATTCTGTGATAAGCACGTCAACCTACATAATAAAGAGAAGGATCTGGATTAATTTTAAAAATCTTATTTCTATTCTAAGAGCGAAAAGTGCAATCTTCTTCCAGAAACTAATCAAGCATGTAACCCCTACAGACTTGTATTTCTCCTTAACCACTGCCACTTCAACAGTTTCAGCTTATCAAATCTTTTCTCTCATCTAGGCTGTGTTTGCAGTTACACTTCTAAGTGTACACGTTCTATACTTTATAGTGTGAAAATTAGTATAACGGAATTGAACATTTATGCAACCCAAAAGGGAAAACAAAAAAGAAAACGGGAACGAAAGAGCACAGCACATGACCACTCAATAACACAAGCTTTATAAGCACAGCATGCCACGCTGTGATCAATATTAATGACAAAATCACCTCAGTAAAAAATTTAAATTCATCTGAACAGAAAGTTCTCCGGGCAATACCTAAGATGATACTGCAAATCAAGCTCGTGCAAATGTGAAAATACCTGCAAAAGTTGGAGTCTGTTATATATGTTGCCACTTACAAGAAGTCGGAATGTTAATCGGCTAAAAGACATACAATGATCAATAATATGAAAAATAGAGGTATCCAGTTATAGGCGTTTAACTTTTACAAGGTAAGAATTGCATTAGAATATGTTATAGCATCAGCATAATTTGCCCACCATCGATCAGATAAGCCAATATCATTCAACTTGGCAAGGCAGGTTTATGATTTTTTTAACCAATGATAGTCCTTAAATCCACGCAAGATATCAATTGGTCCTTGTAAACCAAATATTCATGATCAGTACTATGGTCACCCACCGGTCAGACTTTATATTTCTAGTAAGTACTAAGAATTCACTAAATTGAAAATAAAGGGGCAGATCCTGAGTATGTGCAATGTATACCAAGGACCTTCACCAAAAGATAGTATCAGAGAATCTGAAATTCATGCATGATTGCACCTCCTGCAGAAGCATCTAGCATGTTGGTTTGCTTTTTCCTAGGAACTGCACTTGACCAGAGGAGGAACTTCCTCAGGAGCAGCTGACAGCAAAAAATAAGCCAAAAAACAAAAGAAGAAAGCATGATGACCACTAATAAAGAAGATAAGTGTGCTATCTTTATCAGGTGATGATTGCTTTCCTCCATGTCTATGTCTGCCTATATGTTTACCCTCCTCTTAATCGATCTTGTGTTTTCAAGTTTATATTGGCGCATATTCCTTCTTTCTGATATTCCGTGTATGTTCAGGAAATAAACCAAATCTAGATGAACAACATTTCTCAAGGGCCGAAGTAACCATTTTAGAAATCTCCTCTATAGAGCACCTTTACTGGTTGGGCATGAAGAGGAATGCTGATGAAATATAGTCCCACTAGTAGTTTGCATGCACAAAAATCTCAGGAAATCAATGAATCCAATCAAGATTCCCAAGCCACCCACATACCTCTTAAGTGTCACCCAAACCACAAAAATCAAATAAAGCGGGGGATAAGAAGGGAAGAAAACACGAATTATATGGAAGAGGGAGGGAGGAACATGTGTCCTAAAAGTCCCCAATCAGTGCTCAGATACGAAAAGAACTTCCACCAGATCATATACCTTCCTCGAAACTGATCGAATTGTCCTCAACGCGACCTTAGAAAAAATTGCCGTTCGCAACTCTGCCACAAAAGATCCGGACAAAACTATGAGAAACCGAATAAAAATATAAAAATTCATGTCAAAGTCTAAAGACAGAAAAAAGTACATTATTAAAGATATCTATCTTCAAAAGACAGAAGAAAAAAAGAAAAGGAACCCCATATATACAGAAGCAAGCATTAGCAATTACTTCATGGTGAAGTACCGTTGAATGCAGAAGCTCCTGTCCGCGCTATACCATATCCAATCAACACGGCTGCTGGGCTCACAAACACAGCCAACGCGGTTGAATTAGCAACATTAAACTCAGCAAGAGCACTAGTATTTCCTGTTGCCGTTGTTAACCAATCAACAGCAAGTTTAAACAAGAAAGGCACCTGAACATTCAGTACCTACAACAAAACAGCACGACCACTTATTTAGTAACCAACAATCATATCAAGTACTCACCGCCTTTGTACATTCAAATTATAAATTAGCTCACCTTGGCACCAACCAAGAAACTCAAGGCAGCCATTACCCGCCATCTGAATTCAACAGTATCTCTCGTCCACAAATATCTTGCAAGAGTACTAAGAATTTTGGTGTTTGTAATTTGCTCTCCTGAAACATCCCCTTTCGTAATCGTAGTAGATTTTTCTTGTCTCGCAGCCGGTTTTGCATTTCCCTCAGTTGATGTCGAAAACAATGCGTGCCCATTTGGCACCTGACCCGGCTCATCAAAATTTCTAATGAAATTAAACAACAACAGAATGTGCTCCATTACCGAAATAAATATCACCAAAACAAAGAAAGATCGACTTACAGAGTCTTGGGAAGGCCTGACGGGGACATCTGAGAGGAATGCATTAACATGTTTAGAGAGATATGGAGTGATTCTTGAAGCTTCCCATGGTTTACGCTTAGTGGAGAGTTGTCTGGTGAACATAGGAAGAGATTGGCATGTCCTCAAGGTTTGTGAATGAAAAGATCGTGAAGGGATGACGATGGGATTGTGATGAAACGAAACGCGATTGGAATTCGTAATCATCGTCTCTGCTTTGTGGAAGAAGAAGAAGAGCTTGTTACCCCGAAAACACCTCGGAGCAATACGAGCTTGCATTCTTTTCCAATCTTTATGCAATGGACTGGACTGATTGACTGAATATTCAATACATTAACGATTATCCGAAAAGGGAGAAGGAAAAAAAAAAAAAGAAACCCTAGTTTCTTATCTCCTTTCTGCTCCGGCTTTTATATTCTGTTTTATCGCCATACTTGGTGTCTTTTGGTTGGCACTGCTCTAATGGAATTCCAGGAGTCACTGCTCCGACAACGACATGGACGGCGGCGAGCAGCGGAGGAGACGTCCAGAACTTGAGTTGCCTTGTTTGCTCGTGTGTTCATGTACGACTGCGTATATATATATATTTTTTTGTATTTTGTAACATTATTCCTATGCACACATAGATATTCACCGCCTAGAATTTCCTTAACGGATAGATAATAAATTCAATTTCGGGATAAATTCGCTGCCGACTTTAAAATTTATACTTTTATCCCTAAAAAAATAAAAAACCTCATCTTATACCCTTAAATTATAGAAATGCCGGCGCTTTGTTTTTTTATATCTTTAAATAAATAATAGAGATCCCTTGATTTTTTTTACTATTCATATTTTGACACAAAAAAATAATTTTCTCACATCACGTGTGACAAACATGACAACAAAATTATTGATATTTGGTTGCTGGGGTTTCATTGCAAAATTCTTTACTAATTAAAAGTTAATGTCTGGGTTTTTATTATTTGGGAATTAAGGATTATTTTTTACATTTTTTAAGAAATAAAGCAAAATTAGTCTTTTTATTTATTTTAAAAGTCAATTGTTTTGGTAAATTTATCTTTTATTGTTTGTAGCAATGTTATTAGAATCGGACCGGTCATCGAATCGGCAAGGAAACCGCTTCATTGATTCACTGGTTCAACCGTTAAATCAATTAGTCGGACTGGTCATATAATAAAAAATATATATAAATATTATAAAATATAATAATTTAGCTACAATGCATATAATTTACCATAAATTAATAATAGAGACAGATGGCAACATTATATGTTTGCCTTTAAAATTGATGAATAGATGTTTGATCAGCTGGCATACACGTTTGTTTGATCAGCTAGCGTACACTAAGAGAGAGGGAGCAAGAGAGAGGCTTGAAGCTTGAAGGCTACTGTGTTGAAGGCTTGAATCTTGAATCTTGAAGCCCGCTGTGTTGAAGGCTTGAAGTAGCTCCTGCTGGTCGCCGGAGTGGCCACTGGCCCCTGAACTGAGGAAGTAAGACTGCGAGTGCGAACTGCGGTGAGAAATGATCTGTGCACCATGCGATTGATTTAAGGCAAAATGTCTAGAGGATTTTTTTTATATAGAAGAATTGAGATTTCAATCGTCCGATTCACGAGTTTAGTTTAAAATTGACCGGTTTAGCGGTTCTAAGGTGGTTCAATTCCTTATACGGTATAATTATACAACCGAACCGGTCTAAGTCCCGAGTTACAGTTGAACCGGTCCAATCTGATTCTGATAATACTGGTTTGCTGGAACAAGTTTGTACACTAGGTATAATTTTTTTCAACAAGACCTTTGTGGCCCGATCCTTATTTCGTCCAATAATGGTTTTTTTTTTTTTTCAATGATCAGCATGTTTGGATCACCTTATTTATATTTAAAGACAAGTTGTCCACATTAAAATTAGGATATTTAAATCTTTCAAGAGTCTGACCTACTAATATTCAAACATAAAATGTCTGAATTTATAACTCGTCTCCGTTACCTCTTAAGTACCCGGTTCACCCTTTGAGTTTTCTAAGAATGGCTTCATCTTCCCCTAACTGGGACTTGGAATTCAGCATTAAACTGTTGTACCATTTGAATGTCACTTTGTTTTTGTTGTAACTTTTTTCTCATTTTTAATATTTTGTTGTTTAAAAAATATAAAATTTTAATTCACTCTTCTTAATATACAATTTTTTTTCAATAAAAATTACAACACTTTTTATATATACAACAATAAATAAAAAAATTACAATGTAAATGAAGTTAAAAAATAAGGGCTAATCTCAATTTGCACCCTGAAAAATCACTTGAATATCAATTTGTTATCTATTTTGCCATTAAAAAAGTTTGGGTTAATTGTAAATATTTCACATTTATGATTCAAAAAGAATTTTATCTATTAATGTTCATTAAATAGTTCTCAATTGTATCGTGTCAAAACATTTTCGTATCGTGTTTTGAGTCGATAAAAAATTATTTTTAAAGCAAAAATTATTTTCTTGTCTAGTCAATTGCATTGTGTTATATATTTCATATTTATGATAATTCATATAATACTATTTAATATTTTTTAAAAATTAAAAAATAATTATTTGTCTATAATATTCGGTAAATAACTATTTTCTGTCTACAGTTGTGTTATTCATATTTAACTTTAATTTGATCTAACAATCAAAAAAATTATGTCTAATTGTAGCTAAAAAATAACTATTTAACGAATATTGTAGATAAAAAATAAGTATTTTATAATTTTTTTTACTTACTCGAACATGACAAGAAGATATTGTGATAGAAAACAATTGAGAGTTATTTAACGAGCATTAATTAATAGATTTTGATCATAAATATAAAATATTTAAATTTTGAGGGGTACAATTTATAATTAGCCCAAACATTTTTGACGACTAAATGGACGAAATTAACTTTAAGTGCACATTGATATAAATTTATATCTTTTAGGATGTAAATTAATATTTTTAAATTTTAAAGGTATAAAGTAAAATTTGAGTGATCTTTCAGAATAAAAGTTGTAATTAGCCAAAATAATAATAATAATTTGATAAAAACTCTAATTAAAACTTGCACCTCCCTAGTTACTAAAAGTGTGGTGCCTAAGCCCCGCTTTGTCGATCTCTTTTTTGTGTTCAACCGTTAGAGATATTCAAAATAGTTTATATATATTTTAATTAATTTTTCATTCAATTTAATTAAAAATAAATCATTTAAATTAAATAAAATATTTATAAAAAATAAATCCCCAAGAAATTGTCAAGAATTGAGTTAACATGTCTGAACTTCCTAATATGGTCGACCTGCTTTGCCTATCTCACACTGCCCGACTAATGCTTTCTTATCCGATTTCTCCACCATAGAACATAGAAGACACCCACCCCACCACACACAAAACACTACCCTCTGTTTCCTAAAACTTCATTCTCATCGTTCCCATGGCCATTTCTTGCTCCATGTTATACCTTTAACTATCTATCAATAACAATGACAGCTTCAGTCTGTTCGTATCCTGCTTCGCCGCTACATTCACTCAACCTCCGGCGCCACCAACAGCCACCACACTCCACCATTCCAATGACGGCCAGAAATCGGGGACTGAATTGACAACAACGTAGAACGGCGGTGTAGAGGTGCAGTGTAGGAATTGAGGACTTTATTGGAGGTGATCTGGTGAAATTCGATCTAGGAAAATGATTGTCGGACGTGGAAGAACACAAAGCCCTAGCTATATATTGTCCACACGAGGGAGGCTACGAGGGGCGGTACTTCACAAGGCTTAGGTACCAGGGCTACCAGTTCTTGGATCTCTCCGCCCGTGGGCTCGGTGACCCTGAGACCACTCTCACCAAGGTTCACCCTATTTGCCCGGTTAGCCTTATCACAATCTTAACGTTGCACCAAATTTGAAAAGATTATTATGATATACATGTATATATCGTTAGTAATCATTGAATTGAATGAGTGTAAATATATTGTTAGTCATTATTGAATGAGTGGGGTGAGCATTAAACATGGATAATAAGATTTAGACACAAAAACACACGTTAGAACAAAGAACATGCTTGATTTTTTTGACCTGATACTAAAACCTGTAGAATTCGACAATTTTTTAGGAATAATGCTATATATCCCAAATTTGTATCTCAAATGTGTATCTCAAATCAATAGAGATCTTGGATCAGTGGGTCTCAATTAAAAAAGTTGACGAAACTCATTTATCCAATGACTCCCATTGATTTGGGATGCATATTTATAATACAAATTTGAGATATATAACATTACTCATTTTTTAGTTTGCTTATTTGGGTCGACAAGAATTTCGATTTTCGGGCATACAGGTGATTGATTTGGTCTAGAAAAGGAGAGATTATCCTTGAATTTCTAGTTCACATATATATTAATCCGACATAATTAACAAGGAGGACATCATAAAATGTGTCGATCAAGGATTCTAAGAACATGATATGAACCCAAAACTATTAGTGTAATACAATACAACTCTGATTACCCCCATCAAATATGCATGCATGGATGAAACACCAGAATTCTCATTCAGGACTTACATGGTTGGGTTGTAGGCTCACGTTGGGAAGTAGCCAATAGCAAGGTGGTATTTTCCACCAGAAGTTGATTACAGGCTTTCTCAACTTCCTCCAAACGCCAAAGGATTGGTTGTTTGGATACTTGAAACCAAGGTAAAAAATACCAGTGAATTCAAAAAAAATCGGTTCCTATTTGATTAACAATGTCATTTGCAAATGTCTATAAATTATGTGACTACATTTGTCAGGTTTTGTCCAAGGCTGAACTGAAGTATCTTGCCCTCCTTCCTGCACTTCGGCCTAAAGTCAAGGTCAATGCAGAATGCGGAAACTAGTACATAATCCTTTTTTTTTCCCTGCAAAATCACTCATTTCCTGCTAATAAGCCTTTCAAAAAGCGTAGTAATGAAGTTGGGATGACAATTTTTGACATGATCCATTAGTACGATATAAATCCTACTAATGGCCATGCTCTTGTTGACCCTATAATTTGGGTTGTGAGAATATCAACCCAATGCAGGAGAAAGTTTATGAAGTGAGTAGTCATGTTTGCATTTATCCTTTACACCCTATGCAGGAGAAAGTTTATGTGGAGGCCACTCAAAGAAGTTGCAGGACTACAAGCAACTGAGGAAGCATGATGATCCACAGCACCTTTGGGCTCTTCTCTGTTCATTGTATTACTCAGAGGCCTCCATGGTGAATCAGAGATGTAGTTTCCAGTAATAGCAATGCAACAGGCTAGCTTATGGTTCCCTGTTCCCTTCTTTACATCCATGACATTGTCATCCTCAAGTATCAAGAATCAAAATCATTCCTAATTAGGGTTTCTTCGAAATCAAAAGTAGCCAGAAGTACAAAAGTTATCCTAATTTGCAAACGCTCAATTTCGGGTCTCGCTTTATGTAATAGGTCACATATCGAAAGTCTTAGTGGTTCACTAACTACTTGCACATCGCTTATTTTTGTGTACAATCATAAAATGTATGACACAACTCCATAAGACAACATTTGGAAGATAATAATCGGCATTTTTTTCAGTACTCAAAAACCCAGAACTCCTTCCTGATGGAACAATCACTTATCTAATTTGACAGCCCACATATATTTCCATAAAGCAAGCTAAAGTATTACATAGAAGCAACAAAACATACATGCTTTGAAGTACAACATAACAATTGAGAGTTCAACTATCTGAACCTACCTAACATATACAAATGTATGAGATTTCAAGAAAAAGATCACAGAATTGACTCACAATATGATAAACAGGTCGTCATTCTTCAAAATGATGTAAAGGATATCTGGCCATCCACAGCAAAGGTCAAAGGAACTAGTACACATTGGTGCAGTATCTTGGACATGACCACATTTAAATATAAGCTCTGGCTGACCTGTATCTTTTTGGTCTTGTTTCTCTTTAAATATGAAGCAATAATCTACAGGCAGCAAACTACAACTTTCTCTTCCCAAGTCTACCAATATCTAAATCCATGAGCCTTGATGATGAAGGCATAGGTGATGGTGTAGACAGACCAATAGATTCTGGGATGTCAAGCTTGACTCTCATTGACGGGCCTGCCATTGCTCGCTTGACGTCAAGTTCGTTCAGTAGATGAACTTCAAGTTTTACTTTGTCAATCTGGTTATTTTAGGAATAAAGTGATGATCAGCGATTATTGCTTGTAAATCCCAATATCTATTACTACTACTTCAGTAAAAATACAATAGTAGGTTCAATGCCCTAACCAGTTCTATATGATGAATGGATGAATGTGCATCAGCAAGTTTCTTTTGCAGTTCCTCTACTTTCTTCCTTTGATATTCAGAATTTTCCACTTCATTGCCTTTCTCACCTAATTGCTGATACAATGCTGCACATAGTTTGTGTCAACCAAGTAAATAGAACTTATAACAGAGCTGCACATAGTTTGTGTCAAATAGAACTTATAACAGAGATGCATTGCGCTGACGAACTAGACTCCAACTCAGTGAAGGTCACAAAGTACAAAATAAAAAACAGTTTTCCATTTTGCTTGAAATTTTAACAAATAGACTTCAAGAATTCATGAAAGACAAAGGGTCCATTCATCACATACTTCTTCCATTTTATGGTAGCTATATTTATCCTCCCTTTAACTACATTCAAATCCCGGTGCAAAATCACCTGCATCACCCTAGGGAAACCAATGAGAAATTAAACATATCATGTAACTCCCGAAGAGGAAGGCTGCACTGGTCCCACATTGATTTTAACTGCTATAACTGTAAAACGCTTTGACATCAGAAAACAAGAAGAAAAAGCAGGTGAAAATTTTAAGTAATTTTTTCCTTATAAAATTTCGCATTAAAGCTTGGTCCCACCTCAACTACACATCATGCTTGACCTACGTCATATATGCGATACAAGAACATGAATGACAGAACACAGAAAAAATTATGGAACTAATATATCTGCCATATAGAAAAAAGATAAATTCAAGTTTCCAACCATCGACAGTCACATTCATATTATGCAGTTGAGAGAAAGAGAGCGAGAGGCTACTGGGGACGACATGTACCTGTCAAATTTGATAATACCCATATCTGAGTTGGGATGTCGTAGAGCTTTTTTGCCAATGTCAGGGAGGATCTCAAGATCTCTCTGGCTTGTTCAGTGTCATGAAGTGCAAGTGCTAAATTCCCAAGGATCGTCAAATACTGTGAAACAAGTTGAAGATTCCCCAAATGTTTATGTGTCGTCTGCAAACCAGTGGCTAATTGATTTCTGCATAAAAAGTCATTGTACGGCATTAGAGAGAAAGGGAGATTTCTCTCACATGCTGCAACCATCCGTTGACACATCAAACTCAAAAACTGAGATTATCAAGAAAAACTCATGTTGTGTCCAAAAATCCAGAGAAAAGAAAAGAAAAAAATTACATAATGAATCATCACACAAATGTCATAAATATAAAAAGGGCAAGCAGTTATCTTTTAACATTTTCCTGTACTATGAATGATGTTAAAATCCAACACCAAAATTGAAGTAATTTCTTATCAGGAGGGATTCTGATAGGTGATATATAAAAAATAATGTTCCGTTTAGTTTCTGTACGGCATTTCAAGGCATAAATCTGTGCCTAGCTAATGTCATGAAAGCCGCCCTCTCTGCCCTTCCCTTCCCCCCTCCCCCTC
>CM042195.1:27758018-27793217 GCA_023539305.1 Ilex asprella
CTAAGATGTGTATAAGAGCCTCCTTCCCAACCCAAAAAAAAACAAACCACCCCCAATCGAACCCAACCCAAGAAAAACAAAACGAAAAAAGAAAGCAAAAGCTCAAAAGGCTTGCCATCAAACAAAAAACCTTACCAGGTGTCAATATCATCTCATCACCACCTCTGTGACCAATGATTGCTTCATTGTCATGTTCATACTTACCAACTGATTTGATTTTCCATGACATATGCCAACCTAAGAATACTACAGTAAGGATCCACAGCCAATCTAGCACAACATCAAAAGGAAGATAACAACCCTATCTAAAAGAACCAAGGCCCATATCTCCATGCAACCAAGCGCAAAGGAGCATTGAAAGTACACAGCATAGTCTCAGATCCTGCTTCAGATTCCCTACGTTGAAAAGGTAACAGAGCCTTAAACTAGCACATAACACGTCAGCTTGCCAGGCATCGAGACATGAAAGCCTCATGGCCGGATGCACCTTGCTTCGAGCATTAGCCAAACTTGATTGACAACTCTAAATTACAACCCCTTGAAGGCATGCATAGCTGCAGCATCCAATGCAGTGGGCACCAATAGCATAAGAATAGTCTATCTTGTACAGCAAAGTGACATGGAACAGACTAGAGATCTGATACTGCAAGGTTAAACTGTAACCGGAAATCAGTGGTTTAGAGATCAAAAACAATTTTGGGACTATGGTTCAGTAATTAACAGATTTTTGGCCCTTCGCTTAAAGTTTTTTAGTTGAAGGTTTTGTAACAAGCTCTCTAGCAGTAGAAATTTCAATAAATAGGAAAGAAAAAAAAAGAACGGATATTAAGATACCTTACTCCACAAAAGTTTGATTGAGATCCACAAATAACAATTACATACAGAACTCTGCAGTCATCCACACCCAAGGAAAAGGACCTTATTATTATACCATTTCACAAGAGAGGAACTTATTTGAAGATACAAGAAAACTCTGAAACTCGCATAAACCTTTTAAAACTGGGGACCACACATTATTGGAGTAAAGTCCGAAAAGACTTGAATGAAAATAGAAAGTTCTAAGCTACTAATAGACTAGATTAACCCAAGAAAAACCTTATGGTCCAGTATACAGTAGGGTTTGTAGTACTTAAAAACTCTCAACTATTAATATTTTAATAGAACTTTAGAAAGTGGAAACTTCAAAAGATGACAGTAACAGAGAAACAGTCCTCACCTTAGAGTGTGTTTGTTAACCTAAATTCATCACTTAAAATGAATGTATTTTGCACTTATTTAATTAAGTCCATTTGATAATCAAAATTAATATCTCTTAATTTTTTAAGTGCCCCTTAAAAATAGGCTAAAATATTAAGTAGGAGGTCCCTTAATGCTGAACAATGAAAGCGCTCAACAAGAGTACCTTTTATAATTTTTCCAATATGACAATTTTACCTTGAAATATTTTTTCTTTCTTCCTCCTATCTTCTTCTGCTCATACACACACACACATAATCACATGCGCACGCACACAAAGATTAAATACACAGAAACATAGATCACACAGACAGACCCACAAATCACAAGGAAGTGTTTATGTCCATATGCCCAAGAAAAGGTTGAACACAACGCATAGCATACAACATAATTGAGTTTCCCAAGTTCGATAATTGCGGTTTGTGAACATTATCTACGCATTAAATCAATAATTCACACTTTGAAAGCTTAATCAAGCCCCTTTTAGTCAATTTTCTAGGAACCTAAGTCAAATTATATTTATTCAGATATATGAGAGAAAACTTGTAGAAGTCTAATTAATTAAGATCCAAGAACTAAAGCTGATGGCTATGGCAGTTCACTGACTGGAGCTTCAATGGTAGTCGGATTGAGGAGACCTTTTGTCTGCAAGAGATAACAAGGGATGACACAAAAGGAGGAGAGAGAGAACGATGACGAACACCTAAGAAAAACGACGCCATGCAACACACACACTATCCGCAACGGACACACTTGAATTAATTTTGTTAATTACCATGTTTCTTAAATGTAGACTACAATGTAATGATAGTGATTATAATTTATGTTATGAACTACTCTTTAGTGATATATCGTGACTTTTTATTAGACAAATGCATATTTTATAAATATTTTTAAAGTAAAGAGTGGTGGGGTAAAACTAGGGACTAATTTACTTTTAGACGTCAATCTGTATTCTTATCAAACGGTTTGGTTCAATTTAGTACTCAAATTTAAATGAGTACCAAACAGTCCGAGAATTAAAATTATACATTCAACTTTCAGTTTTATCAAACACCATAGTGCTAGTCCTAACCTATCAAGAGCATGTAAGTTCCTAGGACTTGCTATCCTCGTCTTCTAGTTCTCGCATCGCATAGTTAACACACACAATAAACTCGATTCAAAAGCATTGTGGTCCGCACTAGAGCCAGAATGCTGATATCAAATGGCCATTGAGCTCTAATGAAATGCCCACAACCAACATTTGCAAATCCATGGTGTCTATGTTTTCATGCATTTTGTATTGAACTTGAATGGTGACCCGATTTTTTCGTTCTAGACTCTAGACACGATAGCTGCCTTAGGCATCTTTGTTAAATGCTTAGTGCCACCACACATGTTCGTGCCAAGCAAGGCACATGAAGCGGGCTTCACAAGTCAATCTGTAGTTGGAAATGATCCATACCCAAGCCTTCAAGGCCTGTGGAATATTGGAATTCCTCCAACCACCTCCAAAGAGAAAAGTGAGGAAAATCAGCACTGAAAAGCACAGAGAGGACCCATACCATTTAACTAAACACAGATAATTTCTAATGCTGCAAGCGATGATACATACACAGCATGGTATACTCCTAAAAATACTTGAAAATAAATGGGAGAGAGATCAAGCCAAAGCAAATATAACGTAACAACCCAAGGTGCAAGCTCCTAACCAAAATGAAATGCCATCATATTCATGAAAATATCAATAAGAACTTAAAATTTCTACCGTGCTTCTTGTAGATTCTGTTGTCTCATAAGTAAAAACCCATAAGCAAGATAGACACTGGTTCTCTCGCGCACTCCAACAAAAGAATCTATAACTCTGTAAACTGGTCCAATCAAATCAAGAGCCTGCATATAGTTTCACATAGAAAATAATAAATTTCCAAATGCAATCAACAACCAAAGATGAAAATCTAATTGCAACAGCAAAAAATTTCACCTTTGAAGATGATTCTGCATCACCGTTGCAAATGTAAGAGACCGCTGCATAAACTTGGCACATAGCTAGCATTGATTTGCTCTCAGTCAGCTACATATGAAGATCAAAGGAAATATTCAATCAAAAAATTTAAACGCTACTGACATGGCGACATCAATAGATCTTCTATCATTTGCTTCTCCTAATTAACATGGTTTACATGGAAATATAAAACATTATCTATATTACCGTAAAATCTCAATTTTTTATAAACAAATACCTAAAATATTATCATGCAGTTCTTGGCTTCTCAGATCTTTAAGATAAACAAAATCTGCTAAAAAATTAATCACCAAGTTTGTTTTTTGGCAGTGTATATAAGTATCTTTAATAGTTCATTTACTCATTGCCCTATTTTCCAAATTTTGCAAAATTAAGTATATGAAGTTTCTTATCTGAAAGTATTAAGCATAACAGTCAACTTAAAAGACTATGCATGCAATATCCTCTCTCCATCCATATTATGATCAATAGTTCTGTTCTAATGATACATTTATGTCCTTTTACGGGATGGAAAAAGGAGGGCTGGAATTCTCATATTTCACTTCCAGTTGTCAAACCTAACATTTGATACCAATTCAATGATCTGTTGTAGCGACTTTCTAATGGGAGGCCGTCAAGACCTAGAACTATAGGAAGTGGCACTCTAATTGGTCATAAATACTATTCCAAGCTAAGTTTATCCATTAAAAAATGTACCTTTGAAGCCTCGACAAAATGAAAAGCAGCTTCACCATAACAACCAACAGAATGGGCATACTGCCCTCTAAGCATCTCAATGATGCTCTCACAAGCCTGTAAAATAGTAGGAAAGCGACTGAACCAACTTCTCATTTGCACCAAAGCCTGAAAATATACATACCATATTTAGTTTCTCAGTTTACAATTTGTATTCATATTGATAAACAGTATTGCACACGTGTAACGAGTAAACAACTTTCTAGCATGCCAATCAATGACAGGTATTGAAATCAACTTCATATCATAGTATCATTAGAGTATTCTAATGACTAGTGTTTCTCATGTAGATCTTTCTTTAAGTCTCAAACTAATGAACCTTTAGTTCCATTATTCCAATCATCACTTAAGATTTGAAAAGCTAAAGTGCTTTTAAAGGTGCAATCTTATGTATGGATAATTGCTCATTATAAGATCAGTACCAATGATGTTCTTCAAAAGAAGAGACCCAATAAGTGTCTCCTTCCACAATGGTGTGTCATGTGTAAAGGTGATATTGAATGTATGGATCATTTATTTTTGCATTGCCCTTTGACGCAACCACTATGGAATAAGTTATTTGATGTTGAGGGAATTTATTGGGTGCCACCAAGGACCATGACATCTCTTCTATGTCCAGATGATATGGATTTCAGTGGAGGTAGAAAAGGGAAGACCCTTTGGCTTTGTGCCTTCTTTGCTACTGTATGGGTTATTTGGATGGAAAAAAACGAAGGTATCTTTGAGAATAAATGTGAGGACTATGGGATGGATTTTATTTCTTGACTTCTTTTTGGGCCTCTCTGGCTAAGGAGTTTGAGGATATTCCTTTCTTTTGTATTACTTTAATTGATCCATGCTATATAGTCTTCAATAAAATCGTTCTTTTTCTTTGCTGGTTTGTAGGGTTTTCTTTGGGATTTTTTTTGGGTTGAGGGGTGTGGGAATTGAAATCATTTTCATTATTTTAAACTTCTGGTAACTTTACCAGCTAGGAAAATTCACCCTCAAAATGAAGTTCAGGGCCATAGAATACCCACTCATTTGGTTTGCGCATAAGGAAAAGCAAAGAGAACAAACAAGACATCATGATCTTCGTAATCCCTCAAAACTCAAAAAACTTACTAAAGCCAGTTATGAGGAATTCACAAGCAAAAGAGGCACATGGACAAGGAAATGCGGTGAAAAGAAGACAATTTTCTTCTATACAAATATCTCAATCGCATGGACATACTTAGGTGACTGTACCTCTCTCTCGTTTATTACCTAAGAAACAGTGGTATATATTCCAACTCTAACACATTGAATAAGAAAGTATATAAACCTTTGTACCTGAACCAGATAACGATATAGTGAAAACACATAGAGTAAAACATGGCAGCACCGGAGGATACAACTAACCTCTTGTGCTTCAACAAACTCAGACCGTGTCAGATCGATAGCAACTTTGTTTTCAAGGAACTGCATTAGAAGCATCAGATAAACACCAGCCATCCATATGGCAGAGTGTTGCAATTGCACTTCTGCTTAAATGCACATTTCAGCAAACAAACATTAGTACCCTATACTTTGTTTTTGGTAGAACCCTCGACTTTCAAAAAAAAATTGAAATGAAGACCGGTTATAACAGCATTCTTAACCACCTAGTGATGATTAAAATTAACTCTCTGCAAAAAAATAATACCAAGAGAAATATAGCAACTTTAAAAATAGATTAAGAAAACAGAAACACACCTCTCACACCATCGGTGATTCCAAGCTTCGCCAGCTCCTCTGCATGTCACAAAATACTTCAGGTTTCAAAGCTGAGCATGTTATAGAAGCTGATTTCTACATACAACATGCTTTAAGGAGAAAACCTCATGAAGTCACTAAGTAGTCTTAATAAATTCATTTTTCACAGTAACAGTTTTCTCATCCAAACAATTCTCCTAAAGGCTTAAACCCCTGCCCTAGAATCGCACACCTGCTCTCTCTCTCAAGAAGTTTCCATGTACATGACTGCTCTTTGAATTTGGAGAATAAATAGAAAGCTGTTGTTGCATGACTGCAACAAAAGAAAAATACTAAAAAATACTAAAAAATATGAAAATCCGACACCATATATCCTGCAAAGTTTGTGCTTGAGAAGAAGAAAGCGCCATGTCAATAATTTTGGCATAACATCTCCCACATTCAATGCTTACATGCCTCTAGAGTTACTTGTTAATTTCTTACTTCACAGCGGACAAAGGCATCACCCATGACATGCCAAATTGCAAAACAATACCGGTCAAACTCATGCCAACAATTAACTGACTCGAAGCAAGTTTATCATAGAGCAGGATGATAAAAGAAGTGCCCACCTTATAGCAATAGGGATCTTAGCAGTCCAAATTTTCCACAAATTGCTGACCAAGGACATTTGAGAAGTGACCAGAGGCTTCCAAATAAATAACAAATGAATACTACAGTGGAACTTTCTAAATCACGCACCAAAGAGAAAAAAATTGGCACTGTGAATCCACAAAACTATCCCAACCCAGTAGTGGTTGAAGCCTTGTGCATTAAGCCGCCCTTCTTAATCCACCAAAAGAAAAATGTGGTCCTAATGTGTAAAGTAACCAAATTTTTAAAGTTGGTAATTACAAAGCATTGCTACTCAAGGACATGCCTTTTCAAGCTCAATATATAAAAGAAATTCCATGAGACTCTTAGACACAATTAAATGTGTTCCTTAAATTAAAATTCAGCGATCCATTAACATATAAAAAAAAATTATGCTTATTTGACTTCTACGCTTCACGCTACCACCATACATTAGTGGCAGCATCTGGGAACACAAAAGGCAGAGGACTCATGGACCCACTGAGTCAATTTCATGGGTGCACTTTTCAGGGACAGGTAATTATTCGGATGAAATCCAAGGAAAGGACCTGATAATTTTTCTAAGTAAAAGGTAAAGAAAGCAAAACGTTTTCAGATCCCCAAGTTTCAGATTGTTAAGCTTGAATGTGCTGTCGGTAAGTCTAAATGCAGGTGTCCATTCCAAATTAACAGAAGAAAGAGACAGAGCTAGAATCGGCATTAATACTCAACCATAAATGACAATAACAGTGCCCAAGAGGTAAGAACCAAAATTATGCCTCAATCTAGGAAACCAACCTTGGATGCTTAGCATTCCAGATTGAATCCGCTTTCCACACTCCTTAAAAATCCCTTTTGGACGACCAAAAACCACCACCATAAGATCAACCAGGGCATACACCGCACTTTTCGGCAGCCATTCCCCATCAATAGGAGGAGGAGCCAACTCAAGTTTATCACCCCATGCTCGTCTTACGTTTCCAAAATATGCTGGTTCCAGAGAGTCTTTTGCTGTTGAACTCGCCCCATTAACACTATTAAGTTGTTCTTCAAGCTGAGCTTTCTTTTCTGAAAGTGCTGATCTATCTCTGTAATGTAGTTCAGACCGAGATAGACTTTGATTTAATGCATCAAGCTCTTTAGTGAGATCCTGGACATGCCGCATATGCTGTAAGTCCGCCTTCATAGTGGCATCTAACTTGTCAACATGTTGAGCAGCATTCTTGTAGTCACATAGCCGGAGTAGATAAAATATGTGCAGCAGCTCATTGTAAAAGAGTAGACCAGGGCATTGTTGTCTCTTTTAGGATTCAAACAGGCAGAAATAAAGGCACCAGCATGAATTAATGTTAGATCACAGATCTTCACAAAAACCATAACAAAAAAATGAGTCTAATAGTAACAAATGAACAGAGTCAAGCTTATACAGTAAATACCAGATTTCAGAAGCAGCACTGCAAATTGCAAAACACAATCAGAAGCTATCCCTCATTTTTATAAAAAAACAGTCGAAAAGTTCATGCATTTCATGGAAGCCATGAAGCAATTTTCCGTTTCAATTATCTGGTAAACAAATTTTCAGTTTATCTATGCCCAAAACAAACTCCTCAGCACAAACAAGTTTCAACTTTTGAAGTCCTTGCAGTTACTAAACAATCCCCAGAAAGGGATATACAAGCCCCCTCCTACACCTTTCCACAACACTAAAGCACCAAAATTTCACTTACACGCAGGTGCTGTCTACCAAAACAACAACTGATTATTTTCCTACTTTTAGAACAAAAAGCCCAAGACAACAAAGATTTATCCTGACTCCTTATACAACTTTTTAACCAATCACTTCTTGGCCACATCCACTAAATTAACAAATATTGCAAACAATTACTTGCCAAAGAAAAACAAATAATGCAAACAATCAAAATTTGAGTTAATGGATTTAGATATCTAACTTGTACAACCCTTACTATTGCCAGGCTTAGGACCAATAATATGAAAAGTAATTTTTCAAATAAAGTTAGAATGCTTTGACTGGAACAATAAATCCAATAAGGGATAGCAGTAGACAGACATGTACTTTAATAAAGACCTCAGACAAAACCAGGAGATTCGAATGAAAGCTAAGCCATTTTGCCTAACAGAGATCCATTGCCAATCCACATCAATATAGCTGAGAGATATAAGAACATGCGTTGATACTCAGTGTGGTAGCTATAAATTATCTGTAAAATCTTATTTCTCACTGCTTGAGTGTTAAAAGTCTCCAGAAAACTCCTAAACCATCTTAGTACTTATACAGAATTTCAAATAAATTTCTGTTTTGCCAGGTTAACAGTTCTTATACTTCCTCACCTACGGTCGTGTATTAAATTTGCAACTGGAGAGCATGTCAAATATCAAGTTGGAACTCCAACCTAAGTTGCCCCTGGGATGCAAAATATGTAAAACAATGAAAATCTGGACTTACTTTATGGAGTTCAATAGACTCCCACACCCCGTTGCATCTATTGATAGCTCCTTCGACTACATTTAAATCTTCCCATTCCATAAGGCGCACGTGCAAAACAGAAGTAGCAAAGAACATCTGCTCAACTAGCACAAGACACAGAATGTGAGAAACATAGAATTGCATAATATCTCCAAGGGGTGACCGTCTGCCCAAAAAATATGATAATCAGACCGACTTGTGTATTACAGCCACATGGCATGCACCTCTGCTCCATTAACGTATTTGTGGCAAATCCTGTGCAACTACAATTTTGAAAACAACTCCAGGCTGCCAAATCTAGTCACAGAACAGATACTAAAAAGAACCCCGCCATCTACTTTATCTGAAATGCAATGCAAACAGATTACCGGTAGAAATATTGATTTTAGTTCACACAAACCTGTAATTCTGCATAACACATTTCAGTTGCACATATATATCCGTGTTCTAAAGCAGATATAGAACCCCGGTAATCTCCCTCAACTATCAAAGCATTTGCCAGCTGTGAACTGAAGTTGCACGACCATAACCTCCAAGCAAACCTTCAAATAAATGATCCCCAACCAATCAGTGTGCATACAGAACTACGCAACGTAAATGCATATCATCACTTGTACCATCCACTGAGAATAACTTTAAACAAATTGCAAGCTTGCTGAACTATACAGAACATTCTATTCTAGACACTGTCATTGGGCAACTAACTTAGTGTTAAATTAGGAAATCAACTTAATTTTGCTCTAAATCTCAACTGACATACCGGCAGAACAAGAATTTTGCAAAACATAATATTCTAAAGAAACTATTCAGAATCTTACTCCCGCATGCTACAATATATACAACAGATGAAATACATATAACATCTTAAAATGACTTGTTATCCAAGTGCAATGGTCAAGCCTCCAATTACATCAAAAAAATCAGCATGAGAAGTATGGCATGCAATTAGCAAAAAAACCTGGGTAAAACTTCAATGTTAAAGACTGCATCTCGGAAGCATTGTAAAGTTAAAAAATAGCTATTTAAGCAACAAGTAGAAGCCCCAAAAATAATGAGCATACCCATTTCCAGAAGTTGCAGTAAGTTCTAAACCTTTGTTCAATATCTGTTTTTGTGAAGGAATAGCTCCAACAAGATGGTAACACTGGCTCAACAAGCTATATGCTCTGCACTTCAACTCGAAGCATGAAGGAATAGACTTCAACAACAGTTGCTGCAAGGGGTAAAATTCTGCTATTAAAATGTGGTATCACAGACTTAAATGAACATTCGTCTTATACCTTACTAACAGTGTTTCAGCCATGCAGGGTTAGAAGGAAGAAAGTGACTAGTCATTGATTACTAAATAGGTTAGCCTTTCTCTTTTTTGACTAGGAAGGCCTATATATCTCAGTCTCAGCTACGATGATATAAAAAGATTATTAAGAACGAATAGCTATATCTCTAATAAGGATCCTAAAACAGTAATCCAGAGCTTATTCTACGTTTGGCAGCACAGAATTGGGGTCTTGAAATTATAATTTTGAAAAGCAGTTAAAAATCTTTATTCATTCTGACGCCTCAATCCCCTCCCCAAAACAGCATGGATGGCCCATAAATGGAGAATGCTATTGTTTTGCCTCTCAACATTACCTTAGTGGCCCCAAGTTACCAATCGGAGAAGACAAAGTAGTTCAGGCAAAACGTTAATTCCAAACCCTAACTCAATTCTCCAATGTTTTTAGCAGTTGAGCAGATGTAAACTCTTCAATCGGAAAATAAAGACACGCAAATATACTACATACCAAATCTAATAGCGGAAATTGGAAATTAAACTTACAAAATCAACACACACACACACACATACACAGAGAATAGGGACTAACGGAGCGTTCGAGATGGGCTTTGGCGTGATTGACGTTGTGGGAGTGCTTGAGGAGGAGAGTGGCGATGCGGAGGCGAGTCTTTACCTCAACTATGGGTAGGAAAGAGACTGTGCTTTGACATATAGCTTCCAAGCACTTGACGGCCTTCCCGATTTCACCCTTCTTCTCGTGATAGTCTGCCAGTCCCCATAGCCCCTCCGCCACCGCCTCCATTACTGTGCTCTAGCAGTCAATTACTGTTCAAACACATCCACGAGTGGTTTTTCTTCACTGTCATCTTCATGGTGATCGAGTGAATTGATTTGCTTCTCCACCCAAAACTAGGAAGGAAATTCCAGATTTATGATGAATAGTAGTTGAAAAACGGAGCTAGGGCTCAGATCCCACTGGATCGTCTATTTTCCGAATCATGCAGCTAATTTTTTCCCATTTTTTTGAGGCTGAATTGTATCCGTAAGATTTAAGAATTCTTCTCTCATATTTTTACCCTACGGGATATGTGTTTATAGCATGTTTGTTTTGAGGATTGCTACGTAAGATTAAGAAATGTTGTATTCTTTATATTTTTAATATATATGAAATTAGCATCGGTATAAAAAAATATTTTAATTCCTTTTAATGTGTTTATTACGGTGAGTCCCACAAATAACTATTTATTCAATCAAATCTTAGATAACAAATATATAATTTTACCCTTAACATCATTCATTCTATTATTCTGTTTACACTTTTGTATAATATTTGGAATAATATATGGTATAAAAATTTATATCAAAAAATTTCGAATAATGTAAAAAATACACATGAAAAATAAAGAATTTGACATTGTACAAAAAAATTAGCAGCTGTATATAAATGTTCGAAATATATGTATAGAAATTTTTTTTAAAAAAAACTATTGACACTAGACGCTTAAATATAATATAAGAAAAAAAATTTAAATTTTTTTTTTAAAAATTAAAAAAATTTAAAAAAAAAACGGTAACACTGTATTTTTAAACATAATGCAAGAAAAAAATTCAAAATATTTTTTTAAAAAAATTTAATAAAATTAAAAAAAATAATCGGTGATACTGTACTCTTAAACATAATATAAGAAAAAAAAATTAAAATCAGATTTTTTTAAAAAAAATAAAAAACCGTTGATGGCCAAATCAATACTAACATTTAAAGGCCGAAGATTAATTCAATCATTAATCTTCTTAATACCATTTTTTAAAAAAACTAAAAAATAATACCACTTCCTAGGTGGTATTATATAACCTTTGTGTACATGAATTTCGGTGAACTGTAACTAACGGATCGGTATTTTGGGACCCGAAAAATAGTATCACATGAAAAAAGACAAACGAATAAAGTATTACTCGGCTCCACGTATTATTTTCTCTAATCTCACCTCCTTGTATCACCATTTTTATTCAAACAAATATATTATTTTACTCTTAACATTTTCCATTTCATTTTACCCTTCACCATCTATACAAGAAAATTTTTTAAAATAATTAAAAAAAAAAAAATCGGTAACATCGTACGCTTAAACATAAAACAAGAAAAAAAATCAAAATATTTTTTTAAAAAATGATAATACCATACGCTTAAAAATAATACAAAGAAATATTTAAAAAAAAATCAGTAACACCGTACCTTTAAACATAATACAAGGAAAAAATTCAAAATAATTTTTAAAAAAAAACAGTAACACCGCACGCTTAAACATAATATAAAGAAAAAAATTTAAATAATTTTTAAATTTTTTTTTTAAAAAAAATGGTGGCATAGTATGTTTAAACATAATACAAGAAAAAAATTTAAAATAAATTTTTTTTAAAAAACGGTAACACCGTACACTTAAACATAATACAAAGAAAATATTAAAAAAAAATTTAAAAAAAAACGCTAACACCATTTAAACATAATACAATGAAAATATTCAAAATAATTTCTTTAAAAAAATAAAAATACAGTAATACCGTACGCTTAAACATAATACAAAAAAAAAAAAAAAATGGTGACACCATTTAAACTGAATACAAGGAAAAAAATCAAAATAAATTTAATTTTTTTTTAAAAAAAAATGTAACACTGTACGCTTAAACATAATACAAAGAAAAAATTCAAAAAAATTTTTAAATTTTTTTAAAAAATAAAAATAAAAAATCGGTAACACCGTACGCTTAAACATAATACAAGAAAAAAATAAAAAAATAGAAATACCGTACGCTTAAACATAATACAAAGAAAAAATTCAAAATAATTTTTTTTTTAAAAAAAGGTGACACCGTACGTTTAAATGTAATACAAGGAAAAAATTCAAAATAATTTTTAAAAAAAATTAAAAAAAAAACGGTAACATCATACGCTTAAACATAATACGAAGAAAAAATTCAAAATAATTTTTTTTAAAAATTAAAAAAAAATCTATGACGCCGTACGCTTAAACATAATACATGAAAAAAATTCAAAATAAATTTTTTATACATAAACTCTTAATAAATGAGGGCATTTGTATCAATTTGCATGTTTGTACGGTTATTTTATTTAACCCACGAAAATAATACCACATGATAGGTGGTATTCATTAATACCATCTACAAAACATTATGACTACTTTTCATACCAAGTCAGTATTACGACCCGAAAAATAGTATTGGTTATAAAATGCTAAATAAACAAGATATAATAAGATGAGTCTCACGTACTATTTCTCTAATCCCACTCTAATCCTTCAAACCCACTCTAATCCTTGAAACAAACTAACCCTAAATGTATTAACAATACTACTCATTTCAATAAATGTCTTCAATAAATATCAATCAAGTGCTTTTTGACATAATAAGAAATAAAAATTAACAAAGGATCAAATTATTAATTTAATATATTGAGAGTACATTGTGAAAAAAATAATTATTAACTATTTAAAATAAAAAATCTTGAATTTTTTAAGGTACAAATTAAATGTCAGTTTCATTATGAAGGTACTCATCCTTTACTCATCGTTTCTTTTTGTTTGAGAACCTGATACCCTCTAATTCATCTTTACTCAGAAATTCATTTTCATTCTAAAACTCTTCCTCTTTTTTTTTTTTACCATTCGTAAATACCACCCACCTCACCCCACCACTAGAACAAAACCCAGGATGTTATTTCATCAAATTGGTTATCAACTTAATGGAAACAAATACGAAGCAGTCACATGTAAACCCTCACTATAACAACCGTTGAGCTACTAAACCCTTCAGATACACTTTGACAATAACCCATGGTAGACCCAAACTCCAAACCCCCACCCCTTGTCATAAAATTGCAATATGGTAAACCAACAACAGACTTTGTAAAACAGTCATGCCTCATTGGGAAGGTCTGTTATGATAAACCCATAAATCGAAATGCTGCTAGGCAAATCCTCACAAAAGCATGGAGAACAAAGCTCACGGTCTACTACAGGATATGAGTACAAAGGACAATGCCCTGTTAATCGCTCAAGCATTGGGGCGACCTATAGAGCATCAAACCAAACTAGTGCAAAAATCAATTTGGAAGAATTATCTCAGAACTCGAGTCATGATCTATCAAGGAACCTTTGGTTGCTTTCTTCTGGCTCCCAAGGAATGGCTTCCCAGATCAGAGGATTGACCTCAAGTATGAAACGTTGAATGATTACTACTACAGATGTGGGAGATTAGGGCATGATAATTTAGAGTCTAAACATCCGACATCCCACATAAATCAGATCCAATATGGACCTCACCTCTGTGTGATGGACGGACAACTGCCAAAACCAACAACACCAGAGGACCAAACGAAGAGATCGGAGCAGGCGGTCGTGCGGGGAACAACGACAAATCGATTAGTGAGTCAGGTAGCAAAATATTATGTGAATTAAGGCACGACGTGGAATTCGTTACTGGATGAGGTACAGATCGTCGGTATCTTACCCCGCAACAACCAACTGACAAGTCACACCCCAGGAGAGGCTGACGCAATAATGAAACAACCAAAGATATGGTCTGAAACCCTAGTCTCACCGACTTAAGAGGATTGTAGATTGGGTGTACCTGAGAATATTAGAAAAGTTAACCCGAAAAATCCAGAATGCAATGAACCTGAGACCAATCCATCTACTAAGGACATGCACATAACCCAAGCCCAACATACAAACACTCCCACCAACCCAAACTACCAAGCCTCAAAGAGCCCCAACCACAAAACCCAAAATAATCAAAGCCTATATTCTCAAAATCCAAAAGCCTCAAAAAGCCCCAACCAGAAACAACCAAAGCCCAAATTCTCCAAACCCAAAGCCAAAAGCCTATAACCCCAAAGCTACCAGTAGCCGGAGCCAAAGGTGTTCACAATCAAAGCCCAAAAAACTACACCCAACAGAATGATACAACCCAAAACCTAAACAAACAAGGAAAAATTATGGATAGGCACACTATATACTATTTATTTGTAGGGAAGTAACATACATATTCTCTTTTGTGTACAAGCCCTTTTTTTAGGAAAATGTTGTGAATAGATACACGTTAGCTATTTTCTAAATATTTCATTTACATAATTGTCCTTTTTCATTAATCATGGATTATTTTTTAGGTATTGAATTGTAGAATTCAGTTTCTTATTTTTTCGGGACAACACATTTGAATTTTGAGCTACATCTTCTTGTAGTTATCCCACAATATCACTTCCTATTTTTTGTGGACTTCACATATCATTCTATAATATAATTAGACATTATCACTATATAATGTGACATTATAACTATTGCAGTGTGACATTATCATTATTGCAGTGTCTTGATGGAACCTTGCACCAAGGCACACCATGGTTTTGGAATCAAGGTGATGCGGCTAAGTGGTTCGATAGATTTGTGCAGACCGTGACAGCATAAGACCACCCGACTAAGCAAGACAAAGCATGGTGGACTTAATTGAGGCAACATTGGTGCATGGCTTCGAATTGAATGGCATGAGTTTGACCCAACATGCATACTGGTTCATGGGCAAGATTGGCTGCTAAATTGTGGACACATGACTGACACATAGCCGCTTAATGCATGTGATCAGGAGAATGTGGGTAGTTGTTTTGAATGACTCAGTCAAAGCAGTTGTTGAGCATGATCTAGACTGAGAGAGGCAATTGTGGGCGTTCCTAGCAACATTCTAGTCTAGGTATATACAGATAAGGGCAGTTCCACATCAGGAGATGAAATGGTAGAACTGTCTGGCAGGTGTTACTTAGAGATGTAACCTTGCTGACCAAGTTTGCTGAAAAATTAGCAGACTATTATAACAGCCCCTTGGCAAATGGGGGTGTCATATGCCATGTTGTTGTATAAATAGGGGTGCTTGGACATTTTGTAGAGGCAGAGAGTTTTTTCTTAGAGTTGAGTTTTCTTGTAATTGTGGAGAGCTTCAATATAAGGTTTTGGAATGTTTTCCCAATAAATTCATGTGTTGCCTTTGTGTGTCCCTATATTCAAGTTTGTGTAGCTGGTTGCAGTGACAACGCCTTAACGAATAGCCTCAAAAGTAAAAAATGAGTAGTTACTCTGTGACAGTTTGACATTATAGCCAAGTTTTGGCAGAAAGATTGATCCATGGCTGGTGGAATGAATGTTCGTTTGAGGGGAAAGGGTGTCATGTTTGGAGGAATTGGTTGGTCCCCTATAAGCTGGTGATATTGTGGTTCTATCTATGCAACTTGAGTTGTTATATTAACGATTCGAAGAGTTATGGGTGTCACAAGAATAACTTTAAAAGGCTGAATTTGATCACTTCAGCCAAACGAAGAATAAAGTTGTTGATGTGTTTGTCACAGTTTTTACATGGATTGATGGTTTAGGGGAAAATTTGAGTTTCCTCAAGACGGATGTAGCATTGCTCAAGAAAGCACTGTAGACTGCCCCTTTGGGTTTTGGCAGTGAAAGTATGCAGTCGCAACACCAAAGGGCTTGCAAAATTTTTTTGGGATATGAGGCACTACTTCAAGGTAGTCTACACTCCGGATGCTGAGAAAGTAGATCTCACCAACATATACCTATCCGGTGATGCTAAGTTATAGTGGCACACATGATCAGATGACAAGTCTAATCCTCAAATCACTACGTGAGAAGCTTTATATGCTGAAATGAAGAAGTAATTCCTTCTAAGCAACATGACTTGGCAAGCCTGTGATGCTTTGAGAAAGCTTTGACATACAAGCACAGTGAAGGAGCATGTGAAGCAATTATCGTCTCTCATGCTTGACATTAAAATCATGTTGGAGGAAAACAAGTTGTTCAACTTCATGTCCGGTCTTCCGACTTGGGCACAGGTTGAACTTCGTTAGCAAGGGTGAAGGATATACCCGTTGCTATGTCCACAACAGACACGTTGGTGGATTACAAGACACAAACTAACCCTCCGAAGAAAGAGCCTAAAAGGAAAGTTATGTTTCAAAAGAAGGACAAGCACAAAAAGAAGGCTGAGAAGTCTAGTACAACGGATAAGCAGATCGACAATCCCTCTGTGTCAAAAGGACATGTTGACTCGGGTTGTTTTATCTGTAATGTCTCTTTTTGTGCCAAAAATTGCTCCAAGAATGAGAAACACAATGCCCTCATGGCTAATGATGTTGAACTTTCAAATGAGCCTACACGAGTTAATCAATTGTAACTCAATGCAATTCACAAAGAGGGGTCTATGGTAAGGAGATGATTGATGTTTGTGCAGATTAGGATGAACAATGTGACTGTCCAGGTGATGGTTGATATAGGTGCAGCACATAACTTTGTTTCTGACCGAGAGTTACAACGACTTGGTTTGGCTTTGACGAAAGATTCTAGCCACATCAAGGCTGACAATTTAGAAGTAAAACCAATAGGCAATGTTGGTAGAGACGTTCCACTAAAAGTTGATGATTGACAAGGACAATGTAATTTTATGGCAGTCCCTCTCGACGATTTCCAAGTGATCTTTGGGTTGAAATTTCTTACTAAGGTAAAGGTGTTTGTGATGCCACACTTGCATGTGATGTTTTTGATGGACATGCCCAGTCCCTATTTTGTACCTCTCATCAAAGTCAAGTCCTCAGGGGAAATATTGTCTAACTTGCAAGTGAAAGATGGCTTAGGAAGAGAAGACACAACATATTTGGCTATTTTATTTGAGGATGAGGAGCCTAAAAGCATTGCAAGTTCCTGAACTAGTGCAACAGTCGCTTGCAAATTTCAAAGAGGTAGCACCCAAAGAATTACTAGCTAGATTACCACCGAGATAAGAGATCGACCATGGCATTAAGTTAATTATACGGGCAAAGATCCCTGCCCAGGCACCTAATTGGATGTCTCCATCAGAATTGACAAAGTTAAGGAGGTAGCTTGATGGTTTATTGGACATCGGGTTCATTAAACCTTCTAAAGCTCCATATGGAGCCTCTGTCTTGTTTCAAAAAAAGAAGGATGTTTCCTTACGGCTTTGCATGGATTATCGAGTCCTTAACAAAGTGACTATAAAAAAAACTATCCAGTCCCACTCGTTAATGTGTTGTTCGATCAATTGGGGAAAACAGTCGATTTCACCAAGATGGACCTACGTCTTGGATATCACTAAGTTAGAATCGTTGAAGGGGATGACGCAAAGACAACTTGTGTGCCGAGATATGGTTCATACGAGTTTTTAGTTACGTCTTTCACCTTAACAAATGCCCTTGCCACATTATACAATTTGATTACCAATGTGTTTTGGGAATAATTGGATCATTTTATGGTGATTTATTTGGATGACATAGTTGTTTATAGCTAGATCCTAGAGGAGCATATTGAACACCTTAGGTTGGCTTTGACAAAGTTGAGGAAAGCACAATTTTATTTAAAATAAAAAAAATATGAGTTTGCCAAGAATAAAATTTCATTTTTGGGGTATATTATTTCTGCAGGTGCAGTGAAGATGGACCTAAAGAAAGTTGAGGCAATTTCAAATTAGCCTTCCCCTACTAAGGTGTCTGAATTGCGTTTATTCCTTGGTTTGATGAATTATTATTGGAAGTTTGTAAAGAACTACTCAAAGAAGGTTGCTATTTTAACTGATCTTTTGAGGAAAGATACAACTTGGAATTAGTCCTACGAATACCAGAAGGCATTCGGTCAATCGAAGGCGGTGGTGATAACTAGCCCAATTTTGCGGCTGTCTGACTTAAATTGGCCTTTTGAAGTCCATACAGATGGATCAAACTTTGCTCTTAGAGGAGTGCTGGTGCAAAATAGTTATCTAGTGATGTTTGAAACCAGGAAGCTAAATGATACTGAGAGGCGGTATTCGGTGCATGAAAAGGAAATGACAACAGTCATTCATTGTGTCAATGCATGGAGTCATTATCTAATGGGGAAGCATTTCCTAGTTTTGATTGATAATGTGGCAACCAGTTGCTCCAGTTTCATGAAGAAGCTGGCACCGAAGCTAGCAAGATGGCAGGATTTTCTTGCTCAATTCCACTTTACTTTGCAGTACAAGACTGGCAGTGCGAATCAAGTTACTTATGCACTTAGCTAGATCCCATTTATTGATGCGATGATGGTCGCACTTAGCCAGATTGCTAAGGACATGCTGCAAAGGATTCAAGACCAAACAAAGGTTGATCTCGTGACCAACTTGTTGCTGAAGCAGGTCTAGGAGGGGGTGACTTGATGGCTTTAGGTAGAGGAACGTGTCTTCCATGCCAAAGGAAAGAGGTTCTATGTTCCAAAGTCGAGTGGATTTCAACAAATGTTGTTGAAAGAGACTTACGATGCTCTATGGTCAGGGAATTTGGTGCAGGGACAAACCCTTGCTATATTGGCGGAAAACTATTATTGGGCCCATATGGAAGCTGATGTGGAGTTTTAAGTGCGCACTTGTTTGGTGTGCCATCAGGACAAAACATAAAGGATGAAGATTACGAGTACCTTGGAGCCTTTCCTCATTCCAAGTAGGGCTTGGGAGAGTGTTTCCTTAGATTTCATCAATGGGTTGTCTAAGGTAATCGATTTACTTCAATATTTGTGGTGGTTGACATATTTTCGAATTATGCAACCTTCATTCTTATTCCAAAAATATGTTATGTCGAAGTTATAGCTAATCTATTCCCCAAGCACATTGTGAAGCTTTAGGGTCTTCTGCTTGATATTGTCAGCGACAGAGACAATAGATTTACTAGCCAGTTTTGGGCGACCTTGTTCGAGCTGTTGGGCGCACAACTCAACCTCTCCACCAACAATCATCTGCAGACAAATGCGCAAACTGAGTGGGTAAATCCGATGTTAGAGGAATATCTAAGGCACTATGTCACAACTAACTAGTAGCATTGGGTGGATTTACTTGATGTGGCACAATTCTACTACAACTTGCTACAAATTTCCTCAACTGGAATGAGTCCATTCGAGTTGGAAACTAGCAAACAACTTTTCACTCCACATGAGGTGGCCAAGTAGAAATCTCAAGGGAGATGTTCTACGACTTATTGTTTTGCTCGGGCCAATCAAGAGAGGATCAATGAGGCAAAAGACTGTTTGAAAAAGGCAATGAAGAGAATAAAGATATGTGCAGATGAGAAAAAAAGGGTAGTAAAGTTCGATGTTGGTGACAAAGTGATGCTCAAATTAGCACCACATATTTGGAAGAGGATAACTTGAAAGTCTGTATACAAGAGATTGATCCAACGCTATGACGGTCCTTTTCTTATCACAATAAAGATCGGAAGATTGGCCTATAGGTCGAATTTTCCCATTCATTTGAAGCTACATTCGGTTTTCTATGTTGCATTCCTGAAGCCGTATGTTGAGAACCCAAAAGACCCTAGCAGATATGTTCAGCTTCGGGCTCTTCCAACAATCAGGAAACAGTTCGTAGAGGTGGCATAATCCATCCTTGACCACAAGATTAAGGGAATCAGTAAGAAGCATAGAAGGATTCATTATCTAGTCAAGTGGAATGGGAAAACACTAGAAGAAGCTACTTGGGAGAAAGAAACAACATTGTGGTAGTTTGAGGATCTTATCAAGCTATATTATGTTATCCTTCCAACGAGGTCGTTGGATACTTCAGGTGGGGGTGACTTGTCACACCCTAATTGACTTGGTGCATAATGACGGGTCTTGGTGGCATCTTACACCAAGGCACGCCATGGTTTGCAATCAAGGTGATGCGGCTAAGTGGTTTGATCGATTTTTGCGGACCGTGGTAGCATGAGGCCACCCGGCTGAGCATGGTAGCTCATGGTGGGCTCAAATGAGGCAATGTTGGTGCATGGATTCGAGTTGCATGACATGGGCTTGACCTAGGATGCATACTTGTTTATGGGCAAGGCTGGTTGCTGAATTATGGGCACATGGCTACTTAATGTGTGTGACTAGGAGGATGTGGACAGTTGCTGTACATGGCTCAGTCAAAGTAGCTATTGAGCATGACCTAGTCTGAGGGAGACAATTGTGGGCATTTTTAGCCACATTCTGGTCCAAGTGCATGTAGATAAGGGCAGTTCCACATCAGGTGTTGAAATGGTGGAGCCGTCTACCAGGTATCACACAAAGATGTAGCCTTGCTAACCAAGTCTGCTGAAGAATAAGTAGACTGTTGTAATAACCCCTTAGTAGATGAGGGTGTCATCTGCCATGCTCTTGTATAAATTAGGGTGCTTGGACATTCTGTAGAGGCAGAGAGTTCTTGCATAGGGTTGAGTTTCTTTGTAATTGTAGAGAACTTCAATATAATGTTTGGGAGTGTTTTCCCAATAAATTAATGTGTTGTCTTTGTGTGAGTTTGTTTGTCCCTATATTCGAGTTTGTGTGGTTGATTTAAGTGGTAATGCCTTCATAGGTAGCCTCAAAAGTGAAAAATGAGTAGTTACCCCATGACACTAGCAATAGTGATCATGTCACATTGTTTCTACATAATTTTTTTGTCATTATTAGCAATTAGTTAGTTATGAACATGATGAAAAACATATGCTAAGAAAATAGGCAGTTGTATGTGTTCTTCACTGTGAAATTCTTCAATTTCTTCACATTGAGATGAAGCCCTCGTTTTCTTCACAGTAAATCCAAAGATGCTGACGATAGGGGTGTCAAACGTGTCGGGTTAAACGGTTACATGTCGGGTTAAACGGGTGACGGGTGAAAAATATGTAAACCCGTATACGGCACGTTTAATAAATGGGTGAAATATCTCAACACGAACACAAACCGTTTAATAAACGAGTAACACGACACGACTCGTTTAACCCATTTAATTTTAAAATAATTATATCAATAAATTTTAATGCTCCATTTTTTTTAACTTCCAAGTGTACTTACCTCAAAAAAGAGAAATTTTTAGCCAAATCTCATAAAAAATAAGACTTGAAGGCTTAAAAAAAAAGGTAAGAGGTCATTGCCTTTTTATAGGCAACTCAACCCTCTCCCTCTCCACTCATTTTTCAAAGTGGGACAAAAACAAAATTTGAAGGCTTAAAAGAAAAAGTAAAATGTCATTGTCTTTTTATAGGCAACTTAACCTTCCTCCTCTCCTCTCATTTTTCAATGTGGGACAAAAACAAAACTTGAAGACTTAAAAAAAAAGGTAAGAGATCATTGCTTTTTTATAGGCAACTCAACCCCCCTCTCCTCTCCTCTTTCAATGTGGGACAAAAACAAAAGACATTGGTTTGCCTTTATCTTTGAAGTGTTCCCCATCTCCCCTCCTTTGTATTTGAACTACTACTTTACTTTTTTTTATTGATTTTTTTACTTCTTTTTTCTTGCTAATTTTTTCAAAATAATTATTAATTTATTATTATATTAATTTTATTTAAACGGATAAATGTGTGATAAACGGTTTGACAGGTCTCACCCAAACACGACTCGTTTATTAAACGTGTTAGGTGTGTCAACCCGTTTATCACCCAAACCTGTTAAATTCTCACCCAAATCCGTTTAATTCGTGTAGATTCGTGTCGGTTAATCGTGTCGTGTTGAATTTTGACAGCCCTAGCTGACGATATGTGTTCTTCAGAATGAAAGCCTCAAGAATAATGAATTTCTTTGACATCCTTCTTTGTAATATGGTGGTGATGAGAGAATGAAGTTTGGGGTAGATACTATGAACACTGTTTGAATTTCAAAATTGTATCCTCAAATTATGCAAACTCCAGCGCCAATGGTGGAGAAGACATAGCATTTGCTATCTTTTGGCTATCTTTACGTTGGTTTCCTTAGTTAGGGAAGGAAACTCTTTGACTTCAAAAAGGGTTATTTTGGACTTTAGTTGTAGTGGATAGACTTCTTTACAAATATTTTAAAAGGTGTACTTTTTTCCTAATAAATCTCATTTTGTGTACCGACCCCCTGTTTTCCCAACAAACAAAACCCAAGTTCTCTCACCTTAATTGCACACCAAATCACCACCCAAGCAATTACCCAAAATCTCAATTCTAACCCCAACACTAATCCCACGATCACTCAGAAAAACCCCAAGTCCCCCTTCCTAGCTTCAATAATTGTCTTTCCTTTGTTAGACGTCGATGCAATTGTCAACAACTGTATGACCTATATACTTCAAACATTGACACTAAAGAAACAAACATCAATTAAAATTGTGAAGAGTAGGGTGCCCAAGGTTAGGAGAAGAGAAAAGGATACCTAGAAATATATTAGGTAAAGATAAAATCGCAACAAAAAAACGAGCTCGAAGTCTTACTATGCCTCGAAGCCTGATGAAATAACTTATCAGAAAGTTGCATCAACAATGAAAATCCTCTTATTGATACGAAAGTTCAAAAGTAGAAAGTCTATTGAACATAGTTATGAAAGGGAAGTCATGAAATTGGGAGAGGTTAGAAACTTCTATGGTTGAGAAGGCAGGACTTACCATGCCCCCACCTTATCTATGAGGCTAATAGTCTAGAATTGTCAAGGTATGGGGTCACCCTTGATAGTTCTAGCTCTAAGGGACCTTTGTGTCCAAAATAAACCCCATATCTTATGCTTAAATGAAACCAAAACAAAGAGGCACAAGATGAAAAGAATAAGACAGGAGCTAGGGTTTGATAACTGGGCTATCATAGAGGTTGCATGTCATGTGGAATATGGATGCAAACTTGGTGATAGAAGAATATAGAAAAAATCAATTCAAAGTAAATGGCATAGAAGGGTCGTGGTACATGAGCTTCATATATGGTCACCTTGACTATGATCTTAGATGCAAACAATGGGATAGACTAGGAAGGTATGGAATGAGTATTTAATTGTTGTAGATGTGTATAGGGGACTTTAACGATATTGTTAACTCAAATGAGGATGAGGGATCAAGGGAATGATCAACCAGGAAAATTCAAAGCATTAGAAAATTCATTGATGAAAGTTGTTTGATTGAGCTAGAAAGCAAAAGGTGCATGTTCACTTGGAATAACTACAGATAAGGAACATAAAAAGAAAGAGAAAAATTGGACAAAACATTGATATCACCAAGCTGGAGGAAAACGTATACGAATGCTAAAGTTATTGCTCCACTAGCTATACCACTCTCCGTTGATCTTAAACATAGAACCAGAGCAAGCCAAGCCGAGAAAGTACTTCAAATTCGAGGCCTCTTGGGTTAATGAAGAAAACTGTACTGAAGTAAAACCACAAAGCTGGAACACACCTATGGAGGGGTCAAAGATGTACCAGTTGAAGCATAAAATCAAAATTTTTGAAAGGGCTTGAGTAGATGAAGATCGAATAGTGGTGGAAATAGTAGGAAATGAATTGAATTTCTAAAGACTAAACTAGTTGAAATTCAGAATGGCTTCGGCCCAAGTACCCGACTGTAAGAAGAACGAGGAATAAAGGCTGATATAAATGATCTATGGAGAAAAAAGGAGAAATATTGGGGACAGTGATCTAGACTGAAGTGGCTAAAGTGGGAAGATGAAAAACCATGGTTTTTCCATGCAACAACCATTCAAAGGAGGCAAAGAAACATAATAATAATGCTAAAGGGTTAAGATGGAGAATGGATTACTAATAAATCATGCTTTAATTAGGTTGTTCAAGACCATTATCAAGGGATTTATGCTACAGAGAGTAGTAGGGACTATGCTAAAGGTATTATAACTTATTCCATCAATTATTACAAAACAGATGAATAATGCTTTGATAAGAAGTCCCACAGATAGGGAAATTAAAGCAACAATTTTTAGTTTAGGACCCATCAAAGATCGTGGACCTGATGGCCTACCAAGATTGTTTTACCAAAAGTATTGGTCACTTCTCTAAGCAAATCTATCAAATGTTGTACAATCCTTATTTAGAGTTTGATATCTCTTGAAGGAATTAAATGAAACCAATGTAGCATTGGTCCAAAAGGTGACTCACCCAGAGTATGGGGGCATTCAGACCCATTAGCTGCTGTAACTTTGCATACAAAATTATTTCTAAGATACTTGCATCCAAGTCGAAGCCCATTCTTGAGAAGTTGGTGTCACATGACCAAAGTGCTTTCATAGGAGGGAGTCATATCCAAGATAACATCATTATAGCATAGGAGGAGCTGCACTCAATGTGGCAAAGGGGGAAAATGAAAAAGTACCAAATGGCCAAAGCAGACGACAAGGTTGAATGGAATTTCTTAAAATACTTGATGATAAGGATAAGATTTGATACGAAGTGGGTTAGGATGATCATGTAGCGCCTCCACAGTAAGGTATAACTTACTTGTCAACGGAGAAAGGGCAGTACAGATAATTCCCTCAAGAGGCTGAAGACAGGGAAATCCCATCTCCTCATACTTGTTACTGAATGTCTAACATTTCTCATCAACCAAGCAATGGAAACAGGGAACACTAAAGGGGCTTAAGCTAAACAGGTCTGGTCCTACTCTTTCACATTTATTATTTGCTGATGATTCAATTTTCCTTTCCACAACAACAAGGGCAGATTGTCAAAACCTTATGGATATCTTCAATAGGTACTAATATGCTACGGGGAAATTGATCAATCTAAACAAATTTGCAGCCAACTTCAGCTATAATACCCCACTGTATCACCAACAAGAGCTAGCTCAGTGTCTCAGATACCGCTAGCACAAAAGGCAGGGAAATATCTTGAACTTCTTATCGATTGTGGAAGATTGAAGAGGCAGAATCTTGGGTGGATAAAAGAAAGGATCCTAGCTAACATAGCAAGATGGAAAGAAAGTTTTTGAACCATGCACGAAGAGAGTTGCTAATAAAGTCAGTGGTACATGCTATACTAGCCTATGCGATGTCAATCTCAAATTTCCCAAGAATCTATGTAAAGAGATAACAAGCAACATAAGGAGATTCTAGTGGAACAAAACCTTAAGCGAAAGAGGCATACACTGGAGGAGATGCGACCAGTTAACCAAAAGTAAGAAGGAGGGAGGCCTGGGTTTTGAGATTTGGAAAACTTTAATAAAACTCTGCTAGCTAAACAGTTTTGGAGGTTGAAACCCAGAATCACTATAGGTTAAGGTATTACAGTCCAAGTATTGTGAACGTAATCATTGTGGGACGTTAATCCGAAGGTTTCTAACTCTAGGGTTTGGAAGAGTATCCTACAAGGACATGATATGTTAATGAAGGGCAGTATTTAGAAGCTAGGAAATGGAAAGATCCATGGGTGTTAGGCCATCAACAAATTACAAACAGTTACCAAAGCAACCTATGGAGAGTAAAAGAACTAATCCAGCAACCTGGCCAAAGATGGAATGCTGTCATTATTCAAAGTACTTTTCCTCCAGCAATCTTAGCACAAATTCTTGAGATACCATTGGAAGAGACAAACCAGTAGGACGCACTAAGATGGGCTCATACAAAATCAGGTTTGTATTTTGTAAAGAGTGACTATCATTTACTCCAACAATCCACACGAGTCATTATAGACGAGGCAGCTAGCTTTTCTTACCAAATTCCCTAGGAGTTGTGGAAAATGATGTAGGAATTAAAGGTGACTTCAAAGATACAATCATTTTTATGGAAAATATCACATGGAGTGCTGGCCCCAAGATAGGTGCTATGAAAAAGAAAGCTTGCTCATAACCTTGTATGCCTAGTATGTAGAGAAGATGAGGAGACCATGGAACATCTTTTCTTACTCTACCCATGGGTCGATAAAGTATGGAAATAATCTCCATTGAGAATACATGTAGATAGCGTTGGGATCTCATGGATGAAGAATTGACTAATGCAGCAACGATAGGAATTGGAAAGATCAAGAAAAACGGAACAAAGGGCTATGTTAGCCTATTTATGCTGGTTCATATGGAAAAGACGCAATGAATGGATTTATCGATGTTATTAAGAGTATTAGGGTATTATGTGCAAATATAAGAAGGTGCATACGTCTTTCTTATTATTTTATGTTAACTATAAATACAAGTGATTTGTGAGAGGTAGGTTAAGTTTTGACCACTCTTTGTTTCTCTCTAATATTGTGTTAATCCTCTTGACTTAACATTAACATGGTATCAGAGCTACTACAATCCTAAATACATTTTGAAGAAAATATCAACTCAGTTCGTGTTCGTGGTGGTGAGCTATTACTGTCGAAGCCATCATGGTGATGGAAGAATTATAAAAACCCCAGTGGTGGTCTCTTGTTAGGTTTGAGTCATCGTCAACATCGATGGCCTCTGTGGACATTGGTGGTGGTTGTGCTGTATGGTGTAGTGGTGTGGCGTTGTCGTTCATGGTGGTGGTGTGGTGGCCTCTGTCGTTCATTGTCGTGTGGCACTGTCATTTGTTTTCATGGTGGTGTTGCCGTTCATCGTGGTGGTGTGTCGTTGACATTCGTTGTGGTGGTGTGTTGCTATCATTCGTCGTGGTGGTGTGTTACTGTCGTTCGTCGTGGTGGTGTGTTGTTGTCGTTTGTCGTGGTGGTGTGTTGTTGTTGTTTGTCATGGTGGTGTAGCGCCGTCAAAGTCCAGGTTCTACTGGAACCCTAATCAATGAAGAAGAGAAGGTCCAGACCCAACTCCACGGGTTTGGATAAAGGACTCGAACTCACACCCTAGTCCACAGGTTTAAATTATTTCAAGTTCAGCTGAAGAACTAGACCTGATCCAACCCACTTCAGTCTCTGGTCAAACTCAGACTGGATCTGATCCAGCCTAATCAAATTAGGTCTAGCCATGGTCTAGCCTAGACAGGATCAATCCCAGTTTGATCTCGGTTCAGCTAGTTTCTGTGGTTCAGATCGGTTCTTTCAGTTGTTGCTCTTGTTCAGCAGTGCAACCAATTTTTGTCGTCGGGTTCAGCTAGTTTTGCATCGGTTCAGATTGAGTCAATCAGTTTTTACTCTAGTTCAGTAGTCCAGCGAGCCCAGCCTGTCCGGTTTAGCGGTCCAACTAAGTTCTCCAGCCCAGTTCAGTCTTCCAGCAACCTTTATTTTCTCCGGTTCAGTATTGCAGCAGCTGATCTGTGTCTGGTTCAGCGATTTACCTAGCATAAGACTCTCTTGTTTTCTATTTGCTGCACTGTTATGGAACCCAAACAAGATACTAACTCCCTTACTCCATCTTTGCTACCTACCTATCACTCGACCGGATATTTCCTATGCAGTCAGTATAGTAAATCAGTTTATGGGGTGTCCTAGAGTACTATATTGAGAGGCAGTTACTCGTATTCTGTGATATCTTAAACGTGTTCCTGGTCTTGGATTGTTATATTGAGCTAATGGACATCTTAGATTGGAAGGTTTCTCAGATGCTGATTGGGTTGACTCTTCTTTTGATCGAAGATCAACAACTGATTATTGTACTTTCTTAGGAGGTAACGTTGTCTCATGAAAAAGTAAGAAACAACTCATGGTAGCAAGATCCAGTGCTGAGGGTATAGGGCAATGTCACATACGATGAGTAAGTTGACTTGACTACTAAACTTCTTCCAAGAAATTGAATTTTCAGTTCAACCTCCTTTACAATTGTTTTATGACAACCAGACAGGTATCCATATCACTACCAATCCAGTGTTTCACGAAAGAACCAAATATATTGAGGTTGATTGTCACTTTATTCGAAACAAGATAGTAGCTGGAGAGATTATGACTCAATTTGTGAAATCTGAATATCAAATTACAAATATGTTGACCAAAGTATTGAGTCGTACACGTCTTATAGCAATTTGTTCCAAGCTTGGATTATAACATTAACTGGTGCCAACAAATAAACTGTGTGATTAATCAACCAACCACAACCACTATAGAGCTATGATTAAAAAATGTATTTTGAGGTTTTAATATTTTTCATATCCATAGCTAGATAAGTGACTGTTATAATTAGTGGAAATAATATTTGTGACTATGAATTTAGTCTAGCATGCATCCAATTAGGAAATGGTTATGCTAAGAAACTATGGTGTGTAAATTTAGTTATAGGACAAATTGTTTGTTGTTGTCATTATTTGTATTTATTGAATCTACAAGAATAAACGGTTGAACCTCCACAAATAATTATGTTAACCAAACTAAGGTAATTAGTGGTCAAGAAATTCACAAGAATAATTGCAATCACAGAATGACACAATATATTTTTTATAATTTCGATAACTACACAAAGAACTTTCTAGTTCGTTCAGAAATTAATATTACCATATCACCCTTATATCAAATAACTCTTAAAAATAAGTTAAAAAAACAAAATTAACACAAAAGGGTCTAGAGAAAACTTGGTTATAATGAAGAACATCGTTAGTCAAACTTCTCCATACACTGCAAAACTAATTCTTAACCAAAAAATGTAACATCAGGCTGGTCAATGTAAACAACAAAAAAGGGTGTGCCCACTCCATGGCGAAAATTCATTGTTGTAAATTAACCCTAAAAAGGTATTGTAGAACATCAATAATATATTAATTTTTATTAATTGAAAAGAAGAAAAATAAAGACATTGATGTCTTTGATGTAAAAGTGACGATATTGTTGTTTAGCTGCAAGCTTTAAAAGTTCATTGATTCCCAATTCTAATTTTTATAAACAAATAAAAAAAATAAATTACTAACAATTTATTGTGAAAAAAGGGTAAATGTTGAGGACCACATTTTAATTAATGAGAATTTAGTACAAAAAGATATGATTAAAATAAAAAAAATACAAATGTTGTCATACTTTTTTCTTCTTCCACAGTAGAGATGAAATGAACTGAAAAAAAATTCAAATAAACCAACTTTGTATTATCATGACGATATAGAACATAAATTTAGCAACAAAAATAAATAAATAAATAAACCAACTAATCTAAATCTAGCCCTGGAATGGAAAACCAATGGCAGACCAATGCAACATAGTGGTTTTTTCATGTGGAATAGCTAAAAAATGATTTCCCTACGTGTTTTAGAATTTTTGTCTCTAAAATTGTTGCCATTTCAATTACTTCATCTAATTGGCCTTCACAGAAGCATCAATTATCACTGGCCAAAGTTTAAATATAATAATAGTCAAAAGTAGTAAATGATAAAGTAGAGAATCAAAAAGTAGTAGAGATAAATAAATATTACAAATCTAAATATGAATAGTGATGCAAAAAAAAAAAAAGAGAAGGAAAGAAAAGACAAAGGGAGGGGTTCCACATAAGTTCAATTGCTTCACCCACACCATTATATAGATCTCAAAAAAGAGATTGAGTGAATAAATCAATACTCCCAACATAATTTAGGTGGAGTTGCATATTCTCTTTCACACAACATAAAATATGTTGTCGGATAGGAGAGCAATACTTTATGCAGTTAAGTTCTCTTTACCTGCTCACCGTTTTGTGCTAGATTTCATTGACTGCATTTGCAATTTTTATGAAGGAACCTAAAATGCATAATCTTCTCAAAGAAAATAACAATCAAACTTAAAATTGAAAACCTAAAGTACTAAAATGAGAAACATGAAATTGAATGAAGTAGACAAAGGTAGCATTACATTGTAAAGAGTAACAAAATGTGAGAAGGATAATTTCACATGTGTTTTTCCCCCCTTGTAGGAAGAGAAGGAAGAAGATAATTTGAAGGTTTACTGCTATTATAATAAGCGTGGAAGTGTGCAACGGACTGGTTGAGAATAGCCGGATTTGTGCACAATGAGATTAGATAAATAAGAGGTGGTGAGGAAGACTTGTTTTGTGATCTAGGTGACTATGAGAGTTTTACTTGTACCATTTGAGGATCACAAATCCCGTGATTGTCTATCATATTGTGCAACCTGTTGAATATGGGAATAGTCCTATAAAAACAATGATGTGGAGTGCTTCGCCTTGGAAGTTGTAAATCCAAGTGTTGATTGTCAAGCAAGTAGTATATCTTGGTAGGTCGATCCATGGGGAGATGAGAATTTTGAAGTGTGAAAAAAAAATTAATAAAATAAAATATGTGAATGTTTGAGGGAGTGATTTGGTATTTGGAATTTAGAACAAATAAACTAAAATTGTATAGAAAAAAAGAATTTGGGAGAAATACTAAGGCATTGAGTATTATTTCAATAATACTTTGATAGCAAATTGATCCTAGCTTCCAATCTCAATTGGGAATCAATTAGAGAGTGAACCCAATTGGAGGATTTCACAATAATTAATTAGAAAATTATCTAATGTATAATCAAAGATTTAATCTAAACGAATCCAAACATCTAATTGCCAAATTACAAGCATTCACCATACCCAAAATCTATAATAAATCAAGCAATTGAACAATCAAACACCCAAATTCATAAAAACTAACAAATCAATTAATTGAAGGAAAACTCCTACAATTCAACCCAAACATGTACATCTAGCTATTTAACTCACAGTGAATCTCAAGCATTCATCACATATAATACATTATTTCAATAGATTATATAGAGAGAAAACTTTGCTGAAATAAGAAGGATTGAATTATTCAAGAAAACCTCAAATGTAGAACATATGATCTAATTAACATACCCAAGTGCATTAAAACTTCCCCTAGCCTTAGTAAAAATGATTAGCCAGCCATGGAGAATGAAGAAATTATTAAATTAATCTTAATATAAAATTTTGAAATATGGTATGAAACTCTAAGCTCTCTATAAAGTAAAAAAGTCCCTTCCAAAAGAGAAAAAGATCAATTTCTCGTGCCATCGGGCCTTTCTCATTGGCTAGGAGCATAAACACGCATCTGAACGTGGTTTTTATGACGTCTAGATGTAAGAGGTGGTTCAACTCGCGTTTGGACGTGGATTTTATGACGTCTGGACATCGAGTACTGGGAGTTCAGCCTGATTTTTGCCTCTGATACAGAACCATACATTCGGACTTGAACAATTGACGTCTGTGAGTGGCCTTCAATTCTTCAATCTTCAATTTTATTCTTTTCTTTGTGTATTCTACTCCCATGTTTGCCTATTTGCCTCCTAATCTCCACATTTTACTTGCAAAATAGATAAACACCGATTAAAATCAAATATAACATTATAATTAAGTCCAAACCCGTAACAATTAGCCCAAAAATGATAGGATAAATATACAAAATTTAAGGCTAATCATGAAGTAGTTTCAATATTTACCATGAAACATAAAATAAAAATCAACACAAAAACTTAAAAGACTTGGCAATGATCCCTTTAAGATTTCTCTATCAATATCTTATTATAGAACAATTTTTTCTACCAATAACCAACTATATAATCAAAAATTACATCATCCAAGAATAAAACAACACATTGATTACATATAAGAAAAAAAAACCAAACTACGCATAATGAAGATAAAGAAGTTCACAAAAGTATTGAGTTGTTGATGAAGTTGGATAAGTTCTTGTGCTTCAAGTACTTGGGAAGCAATTCGGTCGAAAACCTAGTATCATCCGAGACAATAGAGTTGTCATTGGTTTTTGTCTAATAAAACAGTACACCAATTGAATGATCATCCCCCATATCATAGCTCTTACAACATAATAGGGTGCTACGGGAGAACGTGTCATGGGTATGATTCATCTATAAAAATTGGAGAATTAGTGTCTTCTGCCCGCTTCCATGTCATCGACTCCAAATCATCTTATGAGTTGCTGTTAGGACAACCTTGGCTCCATGAGACATGAGTTGTGCCATCAACATTGTACCAATGCTTCAAATATATCCATGATGGAGAAGAGAAGCGAGTCAATACTGAGATCAAGTCTTTCTCAACGGAAAAGTCTCACTTTACAAATGTCAAGCTCTACTCTGAGACATAACTCATCTCAGAGGTCCTTCCTATCATCATGCCAAAGACAAGATTGTCAAGGGAAAGATAAGAACAACTCTTAAAAAATGAATTCCAACTTTTGAAGGAAGATCTAACCTTATTTGTAACTCAGTTATCAAAACTCAATCTTTGACCTACCTCTAAAGAGTTTTGTAAAAGCTTCAGTAGTAGAGAAAATAACAGATGGTAAAGCTGGTTGGTTTGATCCTTACATTAAAAAACTCTTCGAAAATGCAGGAGATGGTAAACGTGAACCACACTAGCTTGAAAAACTTGATTTAGTTCTACCAATGAAGCAAGTCGATGAGTTGATAGTAATGCAAGGAATGGCAAAAGGAGAGACTTCTATACAGTACAAATTTGGTTTAGAATATTCTCATTCACCAATTTCAATCAAGATAAAGAAGGCCTTATCCAACTCCATCATGATTCAAATATGTGAGTGTAAAGATGAAGAGGTCACACGACCTCATGTTTTCATTTTTTATCAACTTGGTAAGCAAGATGGTCGAAAAACGATGTTTGATCGACTGAATAGGAAAGCTCCTTCTTCAGATGCTCCACAAAAGGCTTCTGTATTTACATGGCTCAGAGAACTAGCTTACCAAAATGAATCAAGTTCTCTTAAGAAAATCAAGAAATGAAGGAGATCTTACTGATCAACAACAACCCGCGAGAACTAACAAAAAACAGAAAATAGTGCTGGATGCAGACATCGAGAAAGTAGACATTTATGTGAACTATGTCACTAGGGGCGGAGCCACCCTTGGACTACGGTGGGCACGTGCCCCTCAATTTTTTTTTGGCATTAGATACATATTTTTTAAAATAAAATTTATATATTGTAACGCCCCAAATACCCCCTTGGATGGCATTACATACTAATCACCATTTACATCATGCAAGCACTAAGTAAATCCATCAAGACAAAATTTCATTCATCAACCTGTAATAACTTTAACAAAATTTGGGCAGAGTCTCCTTTGTACGGGAAGCTCTACCCAAAACACAACCTGTACAGTTATATTACAATTGACCACACCGGGTCCATGTATGCATAGCTATTGACCACACCGGGTCCATTTATCAATCATAAACTCAATCCATCAAGTTTACATGTTATCCCAAAAGAATAGGCCAAGCTATGACCTTTACATCCAACAAAAGTACTAAAATACACAACGAAATTTACAAAATGAGACTAGGCTATATAATTCTCCCAAAAGATTATCCTAGTCTATAACAAAAGAAATGGGGGGGGTCGCTCTATGCGTCCACCTCGAAATCCACACTCCCGTCAATTGGAGCCTCCCACTGAGCGGCCTCCTCGGCTCCTAACTCCTCAAGTACATAATCTGAAAAATGTTAACAGTAGGGGGTGAGCACGAAGCTCTGTAGAAAATTTCTCCCAAATCCAAACAAGGTTTAGAAAACATTTAAAATTCGGTCGGTCTCATTTTCACTAAAATATCATATATAACTTTTTAAAGAAAACATGGCATTTTAAATAGATCTCAAGTTTAAGGGATAACAGTAATTAAAGAATAAATGAACACAATATACAATTAAATAACCATTCCACTATAAATAATTTCTCACAAGTTCTTGCGGAATCCCATACTTCCCCAAAATCTTGTAGAAACTATTTCTAGTGCAAAGAACGATTCCCAACACTATAACAATCCCATGTCTTCTGGTACATCCTCAAGGCCATGTATGTTGATTGTTTCTCCTGAATCTACCTAACGATTATACCTAGTCCACCCATAATAATCACAAGCACATTTGAAGAGGGGCGTATACCATACCAATGGCATTGCCGAATCCCTCCCCAGGAAAGGTATACCATCCCTAGTTCGAACTCCAGGCGTACGATAGCGGTTGTGTTGCCAAACACCAATCCACTACAAGTGCAAGAAACCATCTCCCCCCACTGGGTTCGACTAACATTTACACTCTACGGCATATCTCGTAAGTAATTCAAGTCCATCACAAACAACCATACACAAGAGAAAACCAAAAATATCTCCATTCACAACAATCTTAAAGGAATTACCAAATTCCACCATTTCTCAAGTAATCCATCTTAGCATAATTTAAGAAAATGAACAAGAGATCATTATAAACATCATTTGGTTGTACAATGTAAAGCCCTAAAGTTTGGTAATTAAGACAAAAAAAGAAATTTAAGAGGAAAATCCATTTTTCTTCAAAACTTGGGGTTTGATTATGAAAAAGAATGGTTCAAGGGTTACCCAACCATCAAAATGTTCGAAACATGCAATTTATTACAAAAATGTCAAGAATCATGTAGTAAATAACATATATATGTGAAGACAAGTGAAAGACATACATATATATACAACCCTA